>JARHVA010003253.1:1872500-1937500 GCA_037957365.1 Torreya grandis
CAATTTGGTGGTTATCGTCTTACTTTAGATTCTATAAATCTATGAGTTTTTGATCAAAATAAAGATATCAGAACCATTATGATCTGAATAAATCTAAAAACTAATACCAAGTGGTGGTGGTTGAATTAAGATTCATTTCCAACTTTTTATTGGCCCACTATGTAGCTACCTTGTTAGCTAATTGCTATGTTCCCCAGACTACCTTGGTTACCTCAAAGTCATTTTGAATTTAGAAATAGTTATACATATCTATCGGCCATGCCTTAACTCCATCACCCATAATATTCCAATTAAAGTTTATTGGATTCACAATATACATATCTCTTTCCAACTCCACAACATCCTAGGATCTAGCATCATTAGGATTCCCCTGCTCAGTCAGATTTTCTTCAAGTTTGTCCTATTGTCCCTCTTCTTCATGACCATGAACCACATAATCCAAATCTATAATCTGATCTTTTTTCTCATTCATAATTGCAAGAATTTGTTTCATCTTCTTTGATTTCTCAGTGGTGAATTGACTAGGATAAAATGGAGGGTTTCTATCATTGGCATTCAAAATACCCTCTCCAAAAACACTCACTTTCACCATCCTTATTTATATAATAGAAGGATATAAAAATATTAGTGGACTCATTATGTCCTAGAGTTTAAGTTGTAGCTCTGATACCACATTTAACATCTCCATTGGGATCTACCTAAAAATGCATGAATTATTTTTAAAATAAATACATCTTAAAAATTATATTACATCACAAGAATCTAAAAAAGATAATATAAAGTAAACATATATGATAACATAAAATGAATCATATTACATCATAAATCATAGATTTATAACAACATGAGAGTATGTCAAAATGAAACTATAAAAATGAATTATAGTCACTTAGCCATGCTTGATACAAATATACAATCACCACTGTCAATGTGAAGTAATAAATAATTAAAACTCTTCATGATAATTTTAAATAATAAGCAAAATATTATAAAATGTATAAATAAGATACATGGCTCCCCAAAAGCATAATAATTAAACATCAAATATCTTTTGTAATCTCAAGTGTCATCTTGATAAGTAGTACTTCTGTGGGGAGAGAGAGAATTATCCAAGTGTTTTTCCACACCTACCATGAACCAACAATAACGCATACTAATACCATTAGGAAATTGCCCTCCCTTCATAGACGAGTAGATAGTGATGGCATGGGAATGTAGAGAGATAAATAATTACCGGTGTGTTATATGATTTCTAAACTAAACATGTAGTGTATCATATAAAAATTGATTTATTATACAATACCACACATACATGTAAACCATTCTCATGAAATGATAATGTCCCATTAAACATACTTTGGCCAAATATTTAAGAATAGTAATATAAAAAATATCTATAGATCAATCAAATTCATACACATCACTTGATCAAACTACCTTCATTTAGAAATGTAATGCTAGTAATCCAGTGAATTCCATCTCACACCTCACTCCACATTAGTAAAGCAGATTGGTCATATACAATTCAACCACAACATTCATATAATTTACATCTTACTATAAAATACATCACATGGCATGCTAAACATAAGATTAAACATAGAACACATTTATTACATCAACCATATGAATGAATCGTACCTTATTTTCTATTCCATACTAAAAATAATGACTACATTTTATACCACCCTGTTAAATACACAATCAACTATAGATTCAAATAATACCATTCATTTATAGTTATACTAAACCCTATGATAACCCATATTACCATATTTTAGTGTTATAATCAAAACTACTAAGCCTTAAAAAGAATTTAATGAAATATTCATAAATACATGGAAACACACATTTGTACTTTTTAACTAAAACATCGAAAACGTTATTTTAGTGAAATAAAAAAAATCCATTCTAGCATCTGATTTACATTTAGGGGTTTATATGCAAGTATTAAATAAGTTATTTTTAAGTAATTATTTTATTTTATTTAATAATCCATCTATGGACTAAAACCACAAGAATAAACCCATTTGTTTTAAATATGCTAATAGGTACATTCACCATAATTTTCGTATTCAGTAACCTGTAGCTTATTCTAATTATATTTTTACATCACATGCTTTAAAATCACATATAATATATAATAATCTACCCATACCTAGCATGATAAACATTTTTATGTATTTTATACCCTTTCATTGTCATATTAACACTTTTAAAAGCTTCTTGATATATTAATTTTACATAGTACCTATGGTTAAACATATTTTCAATGAGCATCTTATGAGATTATCCCACAATTTACATAATAAAAAGAAGATATCAAATAAGCTAGAGAAATTAAAAATCTCTAAAAGAGTTTCTATATTTTAATATAATATTTACAATGTGGAATTATCGATACTATGCCTTATGCTCTACAACCATCCCGAATATAAACAATATCATTATTTGGAAAAGGGATAATTTCTACCGCCCATCCTTAAGCATAATTAGAGAAACATAACTATGAGTTGATATCCCATATAATAAGTGTATATAAACATACATATAATAAGAATATAATTTGTTACACACCATGATTTTATATTTATGTTATTAATTAAATATAAATATCCTTTTTCATTTAACATGACTATGTTATAATTTTTATTCCAATAGGGATATAAAACCTTCATTTGTGGCAAGGGATTTAGCTATATATGGTGATGCCATATTTATTTTAATGATTGGTTATTATTCCCACTTTCCCAAAAATCCATTAATAAATTGACTCACCAACCAAATTCATTAATGATTTGATTAATTTATAGTAGTGGTTTAAAAGCTAATAACATGGTATTACAAGTAGATCACAAATAGGAGATTGTCTTAATATTAAAGTAAGTTAATATCAAATTAAGTCCAGATCATAAAATTATGTTGATATTAAGGTACAATGATTGACTATAGTTTGAAACCATTCTAAGCGAATAACTATAATAAATGATACAACACATTATTTACCTTATTTGGCTAAGTGATTATCTAGCATTTTACTTTATTTGTGTAGGTTTCAATACAAGTCATACTTCTTAAATAATGACATAAAAGATAAACCATGGTTCAAATAAATCTCTTATTGTCAAATCTTGTATTAAAAAATTACATAGTTCATTGGTGGAAACAACAATGCCATGTTAGAGATCACACAATATTAACTAGTATATGGTGACACTAAGCATAAGTGTTAATTGCAACATTTTCCTCGAGGTTATGTTATGTAGTTTTAAGTTATAGAGTGATTTAATAAGTTTCAACATGATGCATACTAGATCAAGTGACATAGTGACTTGTATAATTATGGTTAAGTTGTGTGACTTTAGCAAATATAGGGGTAGAAGAATAATGTATAATAACACATATACATGGATATGTTATTTATAGTTCGAATATGAAATTAATATATATATATCACATGGATGAGTGTGTCGAATATGGTTAGATGCCATACTATAAATAGAATAGTTTTTTGAAAAATGTAATTGGTTATTGATTTCAATAACATTGTTCTTAATATTTTATAAATAATTTGTTCCCTAAAACTAGTTGATACATAATTATTTATTGTTTCAATTTCTAGTACGGTTGAAATAACAATGGCATATTGTTTTTCAATTATTTTCTACCTCTAATAGATTGACACATCAATAATTGATGCAAAAGGAAAGTTATCTAATATATTTATTCAATGCTTCCTTTTAATGTGTCTTAACCATATGCAAGTAAGTGTTTACTTATAATTCTATTTATTTAAAAAAATCAATAAATAGGTTATAAATATATAACTATGAATTGAGCATAATGATTTATCTAAGAAATCCATACATTTATTTAGATGTGTTTCTGGAACAAAAAGCCTACACAAAAATCCTTAACAATTGATGTATTATTGAA
This sequence comes from Torreya grandis, assembly GCA_037957365.1. Lineage (NCBI taxonomy): Eukaryota > Viridiplantae > Streptophyta > Pinopsida > Cupressales > Taxaceae > Torreya > Torreya grandis. The sequence continues at coordinate 1,876,437 of JARHVA010003253.1, forward strand.
AACATCACCTACTTGTTAGATTTAGTGATCCTCATACCTATTCTCCCTATGCTATGCCCTAGTTTCCTCTTATGGACTCCCATTTCTCTAATACATAAGATGATCTATATTTTAAATCTTTCCCTATGTAAAATAGGTGCAACTTCCTCTTTTTCTAGTTTTTTATTTTCTTGGTTTTTGTTTTCTAATTTTTAATATATTTAGCTCTTTTTAGATTTTCTAAATTTTAATTATTTCTTTTTTAAATGTATTTTTTATTTTTTCTTCTTTTTCAATGAAATTTATTTTTTAAAATATATTTTAATATAGGATACTAAAAGTCCATAATTTTATTAAATTAAAGTAACATCTAATTATGTTATAGAAAATTCAAATGGCAATTGAAGAATTCATAGATAACTGTTATTTTAAATTTAGTTTTGCCAAAAAAAATTCTACATTGTTAATTAAAAAATGTGCCACACATGTAAAATAATTCATCATGATATTTTAACTTACTCTAGTAAACCACAGGAAAAACAATCTAGAAAATTAATAAATAAGCCATAAGATACTATTTTTAATGCATTTATACCATGTGCTAACTATTATTGTTTGTGCAAGGTTTCATCAGCTCTTTATCAACGTTTGATATCTCCATCTACATCACCCTCTTCAATGATACTCTCCCTCTGGCACACTCTGAAGGATGTGTTCACATGTATTCACCTCAAAATATGTAGGTAATTAGATCATATATCATGATAAATATATAGCAATAAATATAAGTAAAATAATGCATTATTATGCTCTAAATGTAAATGGATACATTAACCAACTCACAATAATCAATGATGTATCATCATATTTAAAAGAAATATTCTACTGTATCACAATAGTATAAATCTCAAGCTTAATAATAAATATAATTAATATCATAGTGTTCAATATAAATATCCATGAATAGTCAAATAGTTTGTTTAGTGAGGAATCGGGATACAACATTCTTCCCCCCTAAATCTAGTCATCAGCGTCAATGAATCTTATCCAAACATATGTTCTGAAATAAAAATATTGTTCAAATGAAAATAACATAATATAATAGTACCTAATCAGGTAAATAAATTTATAAATCCCCTAAAGAAGTCATCATAATCCTTCCATATAACACCATCTTGAGAGTAATAGTTCCACTAAACCTTGCACTATGACATCTTTGTATTATGCCAATAAAGTTTACATGTTTTAAATTCTCTTGATTGGTTCTACTATGACCACCCTAGGATCAATAACCAAAAAATACTTCTGATCCAACACATACATATGATTAGTTATATATTATTAATATATGGAACATAGAATATATTATGTAAAAGAGATAGGGATAGTGGTAACGTAAGTCTATATGCTACAAGATTGACCACTTCTAATACTTCAAATGGTCTTACAAAATATTCAAGATCTTCTATGACTTTAGCCACAAAAATATTTTATCACTAACTACAATGTGTGTTTCTATCCTATTTATATCTACATAACTATTTTTTCTATCATTAGACTCATTTAATCTCTACCTGATTAGTCTAGCATGATCTTCTATCTTTGAAGGAATTTTAGGTCTGAAGACTACCATGTCCTCTAACCTATCCCAACAAATGGGTGTCTTGCACCTTCTCCCATAAAGTGCCTTAAATGATGCCATCTACAGTGATAATTGGTATGATTTGTTACATGCAAACTCAACCAATAAAAAATAATATTCCCACTTATACTATTGGTCCATGCAATACATTTGGAGAGAATCTTCAAACACCTGATTAACTCTCATAGTTTGTTTGCTAGTCTTTGGGTGGCAAGTTATACAAAAATTAAGTTGCATACCCAAAAATGAATTTGTAGTCATTAAAAAATTTAAATTCATATTTAGATTATGATTTAAAATGATATTCTCTTAAATACCTTTAAATATACACACTTCCTTTACAAATCTCTTTGCGAGGGTAGGTGCCTCATCCATGAAATTGTATGGTATGAAGTGAGCTACCTTGGTTATTTTGTCAACAACTACCAAGATCATATCATGTCTATTTTATAAAATATTCAACACTTGGAAAAATTCCATAATGATCACCTACTATTTCCATTCTGAGATAACATTTGGATAAAATAATCTATCTATATTTACATGCTTAACTTTCACTCACTAACACTCCAAACAACATGACAAATAATCAGCTACATCTTTTTGATTTCTTTCCATAAATACAAAGGTCTAATCTCTACCATGATCTTTTTTACTCTAGGATGTATTTAATATGGGGCATTATGTAATTCATTTAGTATTGTGATTCATAAATTATCATAATCTAGCATTATCCATTGTAATATAATAGACCATCACTCTCCAAATTGAATCCTTTGTACTAAGAATTTTAAGCATCCTGTGATAATGATTTTCTAACTTGATCATAAAATTAATCTCTTAGAGAGAAATGAATCATTGAATCCTTGAAGGTACTCCTTATAGTATCTATAAAATCTATATACCTTCTAAAATTGAGGGCATTGGGTACTCTATTCTCCTTACCTTTGATATAACTGATGTCAAAGTTGTAATCAAACAATAACTCAAACCAACATATTTGATAAGAATTAAAATTAGGTGGGGTGAAAATATAATTGAGTCCCATGTTATCTATCTTGAGATAAACAGGATTTCCTAGTAACTAATGCCATGACACTTGAAAATCATGAACATACACTTCAAGCTCCTAATCATAAGGGGAATAATTCACCTCATATGAATTTAGCTTTCATGATTCATAAGCCACTACTATGCCATCCCAACTAAGGTATCCACCTAATCCATCCCCTAATACATCCATGACCAATTATAATTGAACATTAGGGTTTGGAACTCTCAACACTTGTGCTGATGTAATCCTTCTATTCAACTCCTAGATATCTAGTTCATACTTATCTAACGAAATAAATCTTTTGTTATTTTGTTCCAAAGAACTAATTTGATTAACCATTTTGGAAAAGTTTAGAACAAACTTTCTATAGTAAGCTACTAACTTCATGAATATTCTTATGTCATACATATTCTTTAGTGCTATCCATTCCATAATGGTTGTAATCTTCCTTGCATCTATAGATATACAATCGTCCCAAATACTAGAATCTTTCCCATAAAAATGCACACTCAGATAACTTTACATATATATTATGATTTTGCATCCATTACAAAACCAATTATAAATTATAAAGGTTCTCTTATTCATTCCTTGAGTAGGTAAGAATGTCATCTAGAATAATTAGAACAAAGTGGTCAAGGAAATCTCTGAATATGCTTTTCATGAGATTCATGAATTTTTTTAAAACATTACTTATTTCAAATGGTAACACTATAAAATCATAGTGCTCATACCAAGTTATAAACTTTATTTTTGTAATGTATTCATCCTAAATCTTCATGTAATGGAATCCCACTCAAAGATCAATCTTATAAAATATTTTTTCTCCTTATAATTGATTTAAATATCATCTATATGAGGTAGTAGATACCTATTTTTGATGATTTCCTTTTTTAACATTCTATAACTAATGCATAGTCGAAGGATACATTCATTCTTATTGATAAAGACAATTAGTTCACCCTATGGTGACACACTTGTCCTGATCAACCCCTTAGCAAACTATTCTTGAAGTTAAGCCTTTAGTCCAAAAAACTTAGTGGTTGTCATGTTGATTTTTTTTCTATAAATATTTGAGACTTCAATAAAAATAATAATTTAGGAATCACTATGATATGAATAAAGCCATAAACTCATCCCAAGTGGTGGTGGTTGAATTCAGATTCATTTCCAACCTTTTGTTGGCCCACTACATATTTGCCTTGCCATCTTACTGTTATGTTCCCAAAATTGTCTTGGTGACCTTGAAATAGTTTTAAATTTTAAAATACTTCTCCATATCTATCATCCATGCCTTGGATTTGCTACCCAGAATAGTCCCATCAAACTTTGGTGGATTCCTCTTCTTCATGTCTCTGGCTAACTCCACAATAACCTCAGCTCTAGCATCTTAAGGATTTTTTTGCTCATCTAAATTCTCTTTAGGTTCATCCTATTGGTCCTCTTACTCATGATCATAAAAAACATGATCTATAGCTATAATCCAATCTCTGGTCTCACTCATAACTATGAGAATCAGGTCCATCTTCACTAACTACTCAACATAAAATTATGTAGTATCAAATAGAGGATTGTCATCCTTAGAATTTGAAGGACCCTCTCTAGAAACTCTCACTCTGACCATCCTTATTTTCATGAGCAAAAGATATAAAAATGTTAGTGGAATCATTAGACCCTAGAGTTTGAGCCTTACGTCTAATAGCACCTGTAACATACCGATTGGGATCTACCTGGAAACACATGATTTTTTTTTATATAAATACATATACAAAATTATATTACATCTCAATAATCTAATATATATCATAGAAAATACACATTCATTATAATGGCAAACAAATCATATTACATCATAAATCATAGATATCTAACAAAATGAGAGTATGTCAAACTGTAAATATAGAAAGTAATTATAGTAACTCATCCACAACTATTAAAAATATACAATCATTAATTTTAATTTGAAATACTAAATAATTAAAAATCTTCATGGCAATTTTAAAAAATAAGAGAAATATTATACATGTACAAATAAGATACATGGTTCTCATGAACTATAGTTCATTAACTTCAATTATATATGGCAATCTCAAGTGTCATCTCAATATGTAGTACTATTATGAGGAGGGATAACATAATCCAATAATTTTTCCACACCAAAAAACATCAATGATCCTCCACAATAATCCCATCAGGTAATGGTCAGCCCTTCATGAAATTGTAGATAGTGATTATGCAGGAATTCAGAGAGAATTAAAAGTACCCATGTGCTATACGATTTCTAAACTAAACAAGTAGTGCATCATAAAAAATCAATTTATTACAAGATATCACATATACATGTAAACCATACTAAAGAAATGAGAATGTCTTAGTAAACATAATTTGGCCAAAGCTTTGAAAATAGTAATATAAAAATGATCTATAGATCAATAAAATTCATACACACCACTTGATCAGACTGCCTCCATCTAGTAATACAATTATAGTAACTCAATGATGTATATATCACTCATTACACATTAGCTAAATAGATCGGTCAACTAAAATTCAACCGTAAGATTCACATAGTTTACATCCTACTAGTAAATACATCACATGGCATGCTAAACATAGGAGTAACCACAATATACATTTATTTCATCATATATATTGATGAATCTTACCTTATTTTCTATCTCATACTATAAACAATGACTATAGTCTATACCACCTGACTAAATACACAATCAACTATAGATTCAAATAATAAAATTCATCTCTAGCTATACTCCACCCTATGATATCCCATATTACCATAGTCCAATATTTTAAGTAAAAATTTTAAGCCTCTAATTCAAACTAATGAAATAGTCATAAATACATGGAAACACATGTTTGTATTTAACATATATAATATCTATATCTTCATCTTACTGAAACATAGAAACCTAGTCTAGTATTTGATTTACATTTGGGGTTTTATATACAAGCATTCACTATGTTATTTTTAATTAATTCTCTTAATTTAGTTAATAATTCACCTAATTACTATAACCACAAGAATATACCCCTATGCTTTATATACACTAGTAGGTACATTCACCCTAACTCTCACATTTAGTAACTTGTAGTTTATTCTAATGTTTTTTCCATCACATGATTTTAAATCACATATAATACATAAAAATCTGCCTATACCTTCCATTATAAACATTTTTATGGTTTTTATACCCTATGCATGTCTTATTTATAGTTTAAAAGTTTCTTGGTGTATTAATCTCAAATATTACCAATGGTTAAACATATTATCAATGGGCATCTTATGAGATTATCCCATCATTTAAAAAATGAAAAGGAGCTATCAAATGAGCTAGATAAATTAAAAATATCTATAAGAGTTCCTATATTTTAATAAAATATTTATGATGGATAATAGTCAATAGTATGCCCTATATTCTACAACCATCCTAAATATATAACATATCATTATTTGGAAAAGGTATAGTTTCTAGTCAACCCATCCTTAAGCATAACTAGGAAAACATAACTATGAGTTGATATCCCATATCGTAAGTATAAACATACATAAATATAATAAGTGTTTAATCTATTACACATAATGATGTGATATTTACATTATTAATTAAATATAAATCTCCCTTTTTATTTAACATGACTATGTTATAGTTTTTATTCAAATCGGGATATAAAACCTTCATCCATGATAAGAGCTTTAGCTATATATGTGACACCATATTTATTGCAATGATTGGCTAGTATTTCCAATTTTCCATAAAGTTATTAATAAATTGACTCACTACCAAATTCATTTGTGTTTTGATTATTTGACAGTAGTGGTTTGAAAAATAAAGATAGGATTTCAAGTATGACTAGCTATATAAATATAAGTAGATCATGACTAAGAGATTAATTTAATATTAAATTAAGTTGATATCAAATTAAGTCAAGATCATATAACTAAGTAAATATTAAGGTACTAAAATTGAATCTAGTTTCAAACTATGCTAAATGAATAACTATAATGAAATATTCATTGCATTATTTCCCTTATTTGGTTGAGAGCTACTCTAACATTTTATTTTATTTGTGGAGATTTCAATGCAAGTCAATATTTTTAAATATCAAATCAAAACATAAACCATGGTTCAATTAAATCTTTCATTGTCAAATTCTACATTAAACAATTACATACATCACTGGAGGAAATGGCGATGCCATCTAAAATATCTACACAATATTAACCAGCGTATAGTGACACCAAGAATAAAATCTAATTGCAATATTTTACTCAAGCTTTAGCTGTGTAATTTTTAATTATATGGTTATTTACTAAGTTTTAGTAGGTTTCAAACTAAAGAAAGTGACATAGTAACTGGTATAATTATGCTTAATCTATGTAAATTTAGTGACTTTAGGGATATAAGAATAATGTTGAACCAAACACATATAGATACTATTTATGTATAATTAGAATAGGAAATTAATCTATATATCACATGGCTAAGTTCATCCACTATCATTTGATTCTATATTATGAATATAATAGTATGTAAAAATGTTTTTGGTAATTGATTTGAATAACACAATTCCTAATGTTTTCTAAATAATTTTTTCCTTGAACCTGAATGTTGCATGATCATTTATTGTTTCAATTTATAGTAGGGTTGAATTAACAATGGAATATTGTTCTCAATTGTTTTCTACCTCTAGTAGATTGATGAATCCATAATTTATGTAAAGGGAAAGCTGTATGATATATTTATTCAAGGATTCCCTTTACTATGTCTCAACCATATGCAAATAAGTGATTACTCATAATTTTATTTATTTATAAAATCAATAACTAGGATGGAAATAAATAACTACACTCCAATCACCATGATTTAACTAATAATTCCATACGCTTATTTAGCTAAGTTTTCAAAACTAAAAGCATACACAAATATACTTCAACATTAGTGTGTAACTAAAAACACCACTTACCTATTAGATTTACTAATTCTCTAGTTTTTTGTCCTTAGGTTTTACCTTAGTTTCCTCTTCTATCCTGCCCTTTCTCCAATGCATAAGATGATCTATTTTTTAACTCTTTCCTTATTTAAAATAGGTGCAACTTCCTCTTCTTCTATATTTTTATTTTATTGTATTTTTATTTTAATTTTTTTTTTTAATTTTTAATATATTAATTCTTTTTATATTTTTTAAATTTTAATTATTTATTTTCTCTTTTTGTGATTTATTATCTTTTTATATTTTTTAAATTAAATTAACATCCAAATATTATATAGTAAATTCAAATTCTAATTTTATAATTTACAAATAACTTATATTTTAAATTTAGTTTTACCAAAATTGTTCCTACCATCATTAATAACAAAATTTGCTAAATATGCAAGAGAATATATTATGATATTTTTACTTTAGAAATCCATAGAAAGTGAAACTCTAAGCTAGTAATAAACACAAAATAAGCAATTGTTTTTAATGCATTTCTACCATGTGACAATTACTATAATGTGTGTAAAGTTTTACCATCTCTCTATCAACCTTTGATGTCTCTATCTACATTACCTTCTTTAATGATACACTCCCTCTGGCATGATTTGAGGGAGGAATTATCCTACATTCACCTCACAATATGCAGACAATTAGATCATATCTCATTATAAACATATAGCATTAAATATAATTTAAATAATACATTACTATGCTCAAAATATAAATGCACCATTAACCAACTAACATTAAGAAATCATGTATCTAAGCAATATTATAATATCCTAAAATAAATAAAAACTCAAGCTAAGTTAGAAATATAACTAATATCATATGTGTCCACCATAAATATCTACAAACAGTCAAATAGTTTGCTTAACAAAGAATAAAGATGGAACATCCTTCCCCTTAAAGATAATAATGGTCCCAAATGACTCTTATTCAAACATATATTCTAAAATAAAAACATTTTTTAACTAAAAATAACATAATAAATAAAATAAATGTGGAAATATATTTAAAAACACATCATAGTCCTCCTATGTAGCACTATCCTCAAAGTATTGGTCCAAATAGATCTTGAAATGTGATATCTCTTTATTATGAAAATGAATTAGACATATGTCAATTAGCTTGATTGCTTCAACAATGACCATCTAAAGATCCAAAACCTTTAAAGCATTCCCATGAAACACATGCATAAGATCAATTATATATTTCTTAAGCTATGAAACATGGAAAATATTATGTAAAATATCTAGGACTGGTGGTAACGAAAGTATATATACTAAAGGATTGACCACTTATAACACCTTGAAGGGTCTAACATATCTTGGTGTAAATTTTATATAATTAGTGAATTTAATCGATATCTTATGTGACTTTACCTTAAAAATTACTCTATCGCCAACTTCAAACTACCTTTCTATCCTCTTCAAATCTGCGTAACTCTTATGTCTATCATTAGTCTTAACCAATCTTAACCTGATTAGTATAGCTTTCTCTTGCATCTCTTACATCACTTTCAATCTGAAAGCTACCCTATCCTCTAAAATGTCCCCAACTAATGGGTGTCCTACACCTTCTCCCCTAAAGTACCTAAAATGGTGCCATGTTAAACACTGATTGGTATTACTTTTTCTATGCAAAATCAACCAATGGAAGATAATCTTGCCACTTATTGTGTTGATCTATTAAATACATTCAGAGAAGTTCCTCAAGAACACAATTAACTCTCTTAGTCTTTCTATGAATCTCTAGGTGGTAGGCTATACTAAAATTAAGTTGTGTAGCCAAAGTTAAATTCAGAGTCATCTAAAATATTGAAGTCATATTTTAAACATGATCTAAATTTATCTTCTCTATAAAATCATGAAACCTATACACTTCCTTTACAAATTTATTTACAAGGGTAACTACATCATCTATCAAATTACTTGGTATGAAGTGATCTACCTTGGTTAGTTTATGAATAATTATCAAGATCATATCATGTCTATTATGTGCCATAGGTAACCCTTAAACAAAGTCCATGTTGATAACCTACCATTTCCTTTCCAAGATATCATAATAATCTAGTTTGATACACATGTTCAAATTTCACTCACTGACACTCCAGACAACGTGACAAATAATAAGCTACATCTTTCTTTTTTATTTTTTAGAATATAGTGATCTAAGCTATACTATGAGCTTGGTTACTCTTGGATGTCTTGAATATGGAATTCCTTTAATATTATGATTTGAAAAATTATCATGAACTATCACATACATCAATCTATTGTAACATAATAGATCATCAGTCTCCAAACTAGACTCTTTGCACTCAGGATTCTAAGCATTCTCTGACAATTCTCTTATAACTTGATCATAAAATTTATCTCCTAGAGAGAACTCAATTACTTTATTTTTGAAATTACTCCTAATAGTGGCTATAATAGCTATGTACCTTTTATGGTTGAGGACATTAGTTACTCTATTTTCCTTGCATCTCTTATAACTAATGTTAAAATAATAATAATAATAAGATAATAAATTGAGCAAATGGCTCTAATGAGCATTAAAATTAGGTTGGGTGAAAATATACATGAGTCCCAAGTTATCTATTTTGAGTTCAAAAGGTTTTCCCAATGAGTAAATTCATCACACTTGTAAATCATGAACAATCACTACATGCTTAAAATCATAAGGGGAATAATTCACCTTATATATCTTTATATTTCATGATTAATAAGCTACTATTTCACCATCCTACATGATTACTCAACCTAGTCCATCCCCTGATGCATCTGTGACCATAAAATATTGACCATTGGGGTGTGGAACTCTCAACACGGGTGTTGATGTAAGCCTTATTTTAAACTTATAGAAAGCTTGTTTGTACTTATCTAACCAAAAAAATTTATGGTTATTCCATTACAAGAAATTAATTAGATTATCTACTTTGAAAAAATTTTGAAAAAAATTTCTAGAGGAACTTGCTAAACACATGAAACTTCTAACATCATGCACATTCTTCGGTGCTGGTCATTCCATAATAGCTCTAATCTTCCCTAGATCTATAGAGATGCCATATATAGAGATAATGTGTCCCACATACTAGAATATTTTTGAGAGAAACACAAACTTAGATATCTTTCCATATAACATATGATTTTAGAACTGTTGCAAAACTAATTCTAAGTGATGTAGGTGTTCCTCTTCATTATTTAAGTAGATAATGATGGAATCTATAAATACTAGCACAAAGTGGTCAAGGTAATTTTTGAATAAATTATTCATGAGAATCATGAATGCCACTAGATTATTAGTCAATCCAAATGGTAACACTATAAACTCATAGTGTTTATACCAAGTTTTGAATGTTGTTTTTGGAATGTCCTCATTTCAAATCTTCAATTGATGGTATATCTCTTGAAGATAAATCTTAGAAAATACTATTTCTCCTCACATTTGATTCAAATGATCATCTATAAGAGGTAGTAGATACCTATTTTTTATAGTTGCCTTTTAAAACACTCTATAATCAATTAATAGTCAAAAGGTACCATCCTTCTTAACAAAAATAACCATTGAACTCCATGGTGATACACTTACCTTGATCAACACTCAACTAATAATTCTAGAAGTTGAGCCTTCAGTTTACCCAACTCGATGGTTGTCATCTTGCTTGATATTCTGTAAATTTATGATCTTTTGATCAAAATAATGTTGTGGGATCCACTATGATCTAATTAAGTCTACAAACTGATCCCAACTAGTGGTGATCAAATTAATATTCATTTCTAACTTTTTATTGGCCCACTATGTACTTGCCTTGTAAGCTAACTGGTATGCTCTCCAAAATACCTTTGTTACCTTGATGTAGTTTTAAATTTATATATACTTATCTATGATCCATGCCTTATATTAGTCACGCAGAACAACCCCATAACACTTTGGTGGATTCACTTTGTTCATGTCTCTAGCCAACTCCACAATAACCTAGGCTCTACCATCTTGAATATTTTCCTCCTCAGTTTAGATATTCTCTAGGTTCATCCAATTTTTCGTATTCCTCATTACCTTGAACCACCTACTGTAGAGTTATAATACAAATTATTGTCTCATATATAACTTCAAGAATTTGGTCCATCTTGTTTGACTACTCAGTAGAAAATCAACTAGGATCAAAAGATGGTTGTTGTAATTAGCATTCAAAGGACCCTATTCAAAAAATCTTGATTTAACCATCATTATTTTTATCAACATAAGAATATGAAATTGTTAGTGAACTCATTAGGTCCTAGAGTTTGAGCTATAGTTCTGATACCACATGTAACATCCCCACTAAGATCTACTTAGAAACAAGTTATTTTTTAAAAATAAACACATATTCTAAATTAGATTAAATATCATGAATATAATAAAGATAATATAAATTACACATGCATGATAATGGAAAATAAATTATATTACATCATAAATCATGGATCTTGAATAACATGAGAGTATGTCAAAATTTAAATACAAAAAGTAACTATAGTAACTCACCTAAAGTTGATACAAATATACAATCACCACTGTCAATGTCCAGTAATAAATAATTACAACTTTTCATGACAATTTTTAGTAATATTTATAATATTATACAATGTAAAAATAAGATACATGGCTCTCCTGAAGTATAGTTTTTGAAATTCAAATATATATGGTAATCTCAAGTGTTGTCTCGATAAGTAGCACTTTTATTTGGAGGGAGAGCATCATCCAAGCACTTTTCCACACCAACCATAGAATAATGATCCCTCAAACTAGTCTTATTATAAAATAGATCTTCCTTCACATATGAGTAGATAGTGATAGCTTGGGAATCCATACAGATAATCAAGTACTCATGTGTTATATGATTTCTAAACTAAACATGTAGTGTATCATAGAAAACTCAATATATTACAAGACATCACAAACACATGTAAACCATAATTATGAAATGATAATGTCTCAATAAACATACTTTGACCAAATATTTAATAATAGTAATATAAAAATCATCTATAGATCAATTAAATTTATACACATAACTTGATTGGATTGCCTTCATCTAGAAATGCAATGCTATTATGCTAGTGAAGTACATCTTACTTCTTAATATCAATTAGAAAAATAGATTAATCAAATAAAATTCAACCACAAGATTCATAAAATTTACATCTTACTAGCAAATACATCACATGGCATACTAAACATATGAGTAACCACAACACACATCTATTTTGTCAAACATATAAACGAATCTTACATTATTTTATATCCCATACTATAAACAATTACTATAGTCTATACCAGCTAGATAAATAAACAATAAATTAGATATTCAAATAACATATTTCATTTTTAGCTATAATACACCCTATTATAACCCACATTACTAAAGTCTAGTATTTTAAGCAAAACTAGTAAGACTTGAAATCAATCTAATAAAATAGTCATAAATACATAGAAACACATATTTGTATTTAACAACTTAACATCAAAAACTTTATTTTATCAAGACAAGAAATCCAGTCAAAGATTTGATTTACATTTAGGGATTTATGTGCAAGCATTCACTAAGTTATTTTAAGTAATTCTTTTAATTCAATTAATACTCCATCTGAGGATTGTAATCGTAAGAATATACCCCTTTATTTTAAATATGATAATATATACCTTCACCCTAAATCTTGTATTCAGTAACCTATATCTTATTCTAATGTTTTTACGTCACATTATTTTAACTAACATATAATATATAATAAGTTACCTATCATGATAAAATTTTTGATGGGTTTCTACCCTTATATATCTTATTTACACTTTTAAAAGTATCAATATATTAATCTCAAATAGTACCTATGGTTATATATATTCTCAATGGGCATATTATGAGATTATCCCACCATTTACATAATTAAAATGAGCTATCAATTGAGTTTAAAAAATTAGAAACCTATATAGGAGTTCCTATATTTTGTTAAAATATTTGTGATGGATAATAATCAGTACTATGCACTATGTTATACAAGTATCCCAAATTTAGAACATATCATTTTTTGGAAAAGGGGTCATTTTTACCCAACCAATCCTGAACCATAATTAGAGAAACATAACTATGAGTTGATATCCCATATCATATGTATAAACAAACATACATATACTAAGTGTTTAATCTATTAAACACAATGATGTGATATTTATATTATTAATTAAATATAAATATCTCTTTTATTTAATATGACTATACTATAGTTTTTATTCAGATGGAGATACAAAATCTTCATCCACAATAAGGGCTTTACCTATACAAAAGACATCATATTTATTGTAATAATTGGCTTGTATTCTCACTTTCCAATAAGTTTGTTAAAAAATCGACTCACCAGCCAAATTCATCAATGTTTCAAATAACTTACAACATTGGTTTAAAAAAAAAGATATCAGATTACAAGTATGGCCAGATATATAAATGTAAATAGATCACAAATAAAAGATTGTCTTAATATTAAAGTAAGGTGATATTAAACTAAGTCAAGATCATAGAGCTAAGTCAATATTAAGGTATGATGACTGAATCTATTATGAAATAATGTTAAGTGAATAAATATAATAAATGATTCAAATAGACTAGCACAAAGTGGTTAGGATAATCTCTAAATACACTATTCATGAGATTCATGAATGTTGCTAGAGCATTAGTCAATACAAATGGTAACATTGGAAACCCATAGCATCCATATCAAGTTCTAAACATTTTTTTAAAATGTCTTCATCTTGAATCATCAACTAATGGTATCTCTATTGAAGATAATCTTAAAAAATATTGTTATTCCTTGCATTTGATAGAAAATATCATCTATACGAGGTAACAAATACTTTTTCTTTACGGTTTTCTTCTTCAAAATTCTATAATAAATAAAAATTAAAAGGGTACTATCCTTATTCTTTACAAAGACTATCATTTCACTCGATGATGACAACTTCTCCTTATCAACCCCTCAACCAACAATTATTGAAGTTGAGCATTTTATTTAGCCAACTCGATGGTTGTCATCCTACTTCATATTTTATAAATCTGTGAGCTTCTTATCAAAATAAATCTTTGGGAGATAGTGTGATAGAAATAAAACCACAAACTAATCGATAGTGGTGGTGGTCAAATTAAGATTCATTTCCATCTTTTGGTTGGCCCATCATGTAGCTTCCTTACCAACTAATTGGTATGCTCTACAAACTACCTTGGCTACCTCATAATAGATTTAAATTTAGAAATACTTATCCATTTTTGTTAGCCATGGCTTGAATTCATCATGAATAATGTCCCATCAAACTATAGTGGATTCACCTTATTTATATCATTGGCCAACTACAAAACAACCTAGGCTCTAGTATCCTAAGGATTTTCCTACTTAGTTAGATGCTCTTCAGGTTTGTCCTACTATTCCTCTACCTTATGATCATGAAACACATACTCCAGAGCTATAATCTAATCTCTGGTCTCACTCATAACTATGAGAATCTGATCCAACCTTGTTTGACTACTCAATGGTAAATCAAATAGAACCAAATGGAGGATTATTATCATCGGCATTCAATGGACCCTCTCTAGAAACTCTCACCTTGACCATCCTTCTTTTCTATAATAGAAGGATATGAAAAATTTAGTGGACTCATTAGGTCCTAAGGTTTGATCCATAGCTATGATACCACATGTAACATCCTCAGTGGGATCTACCTATAAATGTATGATTTTATTAAAAATACATATATATACCAAATTATATTACATCTTGAGAATCTAACAAGGATAATATAAATTACATATTTATGATAATGTCAAATAAATCATATTACATTATAAATAATAGATATCAAACAACATGAGAGTGTGCCAAAATGCAAATATAGAAAGTGATTATAGTAACTCATCCATGAATGATATAAATATATAGTCACCATTGTCAATGTGAAATAATAAATAATTACATCTCTTCATGACAATTTTAAATAATAAGTACAATATAATATAATTTAAAATTGATGTACATGACACCCTCGAAGCATAGTTCCTAAACATCAAGTATTTGTGGTAATCTCAAGTGTTATCTCAATAAGTAGTACTATTATGGGGAGGGAGAGCATTATCTAAGAACTTTTCCTAAATAACCATGGACCAAAAATTTCCCACACTAATCCTAACATGAAATGGACCTCCTTTCACATATGAGTAGATAGTAATGACACAAGGACCTAGAGAGACAAGCAAGTACCCATGTGTTGTGTGATTTTTATACTAAATATATAGTATGTCATAGAAAATTTGATCTAGTGCAAGATAACACACATATATTTAAACCATATTAATGAAATGATAATGTCTCACTAAACATACTTTAGCAAAAACATTAATAGTAGTAATATAAAAATAATCTATAGATCAATAAAATTCATACACACCACTTGATCAGATTGCCTTCATCTGGTAATGCAATTTTAGTAAGCCAGTGAACTCCATCTCATTCCTTACACCACATTAGCAAAGTAAATTGGTCAAATATAATTCAACCACAAAATTCACATAATTTACACCCCGCTATCAAATACATCACATGACATTCTAAACATAGGAGTAACCACAACATACATTTATTCCATCAAATATATGAATGAATCTTACATTATTTTATATCCCATACTATAAATAATTACTACAATTTACATCAACCAGCCTTAAAATCAAGCTAATGAAGTAGTCATAAATACATGGAAACCCAAATTTGTATTTAATAACTAGAACATCAATGAATTTTTTTACCAAAATATAAGAAATATAGTCGAGCATTTACATTACATTTAGGATTTAAAACCAAACATTCACTAAGTTATTTTTGAGTAATTATTTTAATTTAATTTAAACTCCATTAGAGGAATATAATCATAAGAATACATTCATATGTTTTAAATATACCAAAAAATACATTCACCCTAACTTTTACATTTAATAACCTATAGCTTATTATAATGTTGTTTTTACATCACATACTTTTAACTCACATATAATATATAATAAGCTATCCATAGCTATCATGATAAATATTTTGATAGGTTTTCTACCCTTAGCATGCCTTATTTACACTTTTATAAGTTTATTGATATATTAATCTCAAATTTTACCTATGGTTAAACATATTTCCAATGGGCATCTTATAAGATTATCCCACCATTTACATAATGAAAAGGAGCTATCAACCGAGCTAAAAGACTTAAAAAAATCTATAATATTTCATCTATTTTAATAAAATGTTTAGAATGAAGAATAATCAATACTATGGCCTATGTTCTACAACCATTCTAAATATCAAACATAAAAAGGGATCATTTCTGCCCAACCCATCATTAAATGTCATTAGGGAAGCATAACTATGAGTTGATATACCATATCATAAATATAGATAAACATACATATACTAATTGTTTAATCTATTACACACTATGGTGTGATATTTATATTATTAATTAAATATAAATCTTCCTTTTTATTTAACATGGCTATGCTATAGTTTTTAATCAGAAGGGAGTATAAACACTTCATCCATAGTAAGGGCTTTAACAATATTTTACAATGGCATATTTATTGTAATGATTGACTGGTATTCCCACTTTCTCATAAAGTCATTAATAAATTTACTCACCAACCGAATTCATCTATATTTTGATTAATTTAAAATAGTGGTTTAAAAAATAAAGACACATAATTATAAGTACAACTAGCTATACAAATGTAAAAAGATCACAAACATGAGATTGTCTTAACATTAAGTAATTTGATATCAAACTAAGTTGAGATCATAGAACAAATTTGATATTAAGTTACAATGATTGACTATGGTTTGAAATAATGCTGAGTGAATAACTATAATAAATGATTTAGCCCATTTTTTCCTTATTGGATGAGAGCTACTCTAGCATTTTATTTTATTTATGTAGGTTTAAATTCAATTCAGCTTTTTTAAATAACAACGTCAAATATAAACCATGGTTCAATTAAATCACCTATTTTCAAATTCTACATCAACCAATTACATAATTCACTAGTGTAAAAAAGGTGATGCCATCTCAAAGATCTACACAATATTAACTAGTGTATAATGATGCCAAGCATAAAATCTAATTGTAATGATTTCCTCAAGGTTCGACCATGTAGTTTTTAGTTATACAGTGATTTACTATGTTTTAGTAGGCTATATACTAAATCAATAAATATAGTGACTAGTATAATTATGGATAAGATGTGTACTTTAGTGACTATAGGGATACAAGAATAATGGTGAACCATACACATGCATGAATAACTTATGTATAGCTAGAATAGAAAATTAATCCATATATCATATGGTTGAGTTCATCCAATATGGTTGGATGCCATAATATGTATATAATAGTTTTTTTTAAAACCATAATTGGTAAATGATTTCAATAACATAGTTTGTAATATTTTCTAAATAATTTATTCCCTGAACCTAGTCACTACATAATCATTTATTGACTCAATTTCTAGCAGGGTTGAGATAACAGTGGAATATTATTTCTTAATTATTTTCTACCTCTAATAGATTGATGCATCATTAATTTATGCAAATGGAAATTTATCTAATAGATTTATTCAAGGCTTCCTTTTAGTGCATCTTAACCATATGTAGATAAGTGTTTACTCATAATTCTATTTATTTATAGAATCAATAACCAGGTCGCAAATAGATAACTACACTCTGAGCGTCATGATTTAACTAGGAAATTCATATGCTTGCTTAGCTGAGTTTTTACAACTAAAAACATACATAAAAATACTTCAACATTGATGTCTAATTGAAAACACCACCTACTTGTTAGATTTATTTACTATCTTACCTATTCTCCCTATGCAATGTCATGGTTTCCTCTTCTATCCTCCCCTTTCTTGAATGCACAAGATGATCTCTCTTCTAACTCTTTCCCTATGTAAAATAGGCGCAACTTATTTTTCTAGTTGTTTTTTTTCTTTTTGAAAAAAAATATATTTAGCTCTTTTTAGATTTCATAAATTTTAATTATTTCATTTCTTATTTTTTTTAAATCATCTTTTCTATATTTTCCTCTTTTTCAATGAAATTTCTCTTTTTTAATGCATTTTAATATGGGATTCTAAACCTCTGTAATTTTATTGAATGAAATTTACATCTAAATATGCTATATCCAATTCAAATGACAATTTCAAAATTTAAAAATAACTTATATTTTAAATTAACTTTTACCAAATTTTTTCCTACCATCATTAATAACAAAATGTGCTAAACATGCAAAATATTTCATTATGATATTTTTACTTTCTCTAAGAAACCACAGAAAGTAACACTCTAAAAAATTAATAAACACACCATAAACAACTATTTTTTATGTATTTCTACCATTTGTTAATGATTGTGGTGTGTGTAAGGTTTCAGCAAATCTCTATCGACCTCTGATATCTCTATCTACATCAAACTCTCCAATGATGTTTTTCCTATAGCATTCTCTAAGGGATGAATTCTCCTACATCCACCTCACAACATGCAAGTAATTAGATCATATCTCATGATAAATATATAATAATAAATATAACTAAAAAATACATTAATATGCTCAAAATATAAATGCATACATTGACCAACTCATAATAATAAATCATGTATCATCATGTATCTAAACAATATTCGGCTATCCCAAAATAGCATAAATCTCAAGCTTAGTAAGAAATATAAATAATATCATATGTGTTCACTATAAATATCCAAGGATAGTCAAATATTTTTCTTAAAGAAGAATCAGGTTGTAATACATGTATTTCTTAAAGACCTAAAAATCTGTTTAATTATTTTGAAGACTTGACACGAAGAACTTAGTTATGGTGATTTCTTATAAACACAATGTAAGTATATATAGAAGCTACACACCTTGGATAAAAGGGATAACTGGTTAATTCAAACTAAAAAATACAATAAATAATTGTAATAGAGATCATTCATGCCCTACCCCACTCCCCTCCCACCAATGCCCCTTTCCCCTTTCTTGGTGAAATGTTGTTAATTTCATCATGATCATTTATGTCCTTTGTTAAGACACATATTGGTTAATCGGGATTCATATATCCTAAATATGTTGAATTGAAACTAAATATGAATATATTAATATCATGGTATCAATATTATTCTAGTAGTGTATGAATTTTATTTACATGTGTGGTCAGTAGTTTTTGCAATAAAAAATCACTAGTTAAGAGCTAAATATAAGGCTATATCCAATATGTAATTTTTTAAATAAAATCTATTACTCACAACCTTAAAATAATTATATCATGTTTTGTTTTCAAAATGTACATATTATTAGGATTATTCCATAATAATACATCTCCAAAAATATGTTTATAATCACATAGACCTTTTAACCATTTTTCACAAATTATTTGCTCACTAGTGCCCTGATCTATATTTGGATCCTATGATGATAAAAGGGGAAATTTCATCTATCAATGAAAATGTGTTAACCTTATATGCTTATTTTTATTTTAAAATATCTATTAAATAAGAATTTTTAAGTTAAATTATATAATGGAGATATAGATCTATTTTTTCTCTTACTTCCTTCCCAATGAATATCAATAATCATGCATTCCATATATTTAATCTTATTTTATTAACACAATTTCTATTTAAGAAGGAAATTTAATGGAGTATCTATTTTTTATAATGTGTGCAAATAACTTATGATGTTCACACACTTATCCAATTGTCTTAAAATGATCGTTAGAAGATATTGCATAAAGAGAATATTTGGTATGATGATTTACCCATCCACCCTCATGGGGAGTGGGATGTTTCCATAATGGGATACTAAGGAATCATTTTTATTTTTATTTTATCAAGAAATTATAAAGCTACTAAACACACATTAATATCTACTTGATTTTAATGTATAATTCTAATTTCATATAATTTGATATCGAAATAGGGGATCCATCATAATCTTCCTCCTTTCCTTTGTTCATATTAATAACCATCAAAAAATGTTTAACTATAATGGAAACACTAAGATCAACTAAAAAATAGACATGTTATTTTAAATATTTGCCTTTCCATATGTAGGACTCAAAACAAATGAAGAATTATAACATAAGTGTAGAAAAACCCTAATTTCATATCCTGAAAATATGTATTTCTTACTAAATATAATTTAACCAAATTATTTCAACACCCAAATGTTTTTTGAGCCTTTCCACTTCTCATATAACAAAATCTAGGCCATAAATATATTTTGAGTGTTTTTTGCATCTCTCTCTCTATCTATCATTCCATTCAATCTTAGATGACTATTCTATTCATTGGGATATCTATTTAAAATATTTTTTTTAGAAAATTATGTTCACAATTCATTTCAATAACAACTTCCTTTATATTTTGAAAACGAAAATTTGAATAAAAAATGGTTATCACATTTTGATGTCTTTTTCATTTTTGGTGCCCATTGTTTTATCTATTCACTTTTTATTTTCTTGCTCCTTTTATTGATTATGTTTCCCTTTTGTAGTCCACATTTATTTTAAATTTCACCAGCCATCTTCTGTTTTATGTATTTATTTTTATCATTTTAAATCATATATTTATCTTATAAATAATATTTTTTATAGATTATGCATTCATATTGGTAGCTACCATGTGGATTTGTAGCTCTTTAAAAAAACATTCACAATTATCATTAAATAAAAATTTATCCCTTTTAGTCTATGGAATATAAATTTTCATTTTCATTTTCACACACACTCACTCTCTCACTCACACACTCATACACTCTCTCTCACTCACACACACATTGTGAGAAGTTTCTACATTGCCTATTCCATAATGTAATTATTTTTACTAGTGATATGGTAGTGTCTATAGACAAAGGTTCTCACTAATTTGATTAAAATTTACTCAAGTTTATTCTTTGATCTTAATCATCCACATATCAGAGTTACTACTCATGTTCTCTTTTACTTATTTTCATTGATGAAGGGGCACTCTTATTCATGAATACCTAAGATATATTGGAAATTATATAGTTATTGTTTATTACATATAATGATTTTGAAATTTCATTTTTTTTCAAACCCTAATGTGGCATGATCACCATTTTGTCCAGTAATTTGGTGGACCCTAAAATATTGGCATTGGCGACTATGCCTAACTATGACATTATTGTTAATAATATTCTTATTTTGGTCTTAGCCAAGTGTCATCTTGAAATTCTTGTCTAGATAGGGCCTTTATTTGGCATGAATTATAATTAAATTATTGTTTAACAACAATTTTCCATCATGTATGGTTCATGAAAGAATGATGGCGAAGCAGAATGGAGGAAACAGGCAAAAATTTTCAAACTGGTCATTGGTGGGAAGGTCAAGAGAGCGAGGAAGGAAATGGAGATAAAGCAGATCCAGATGAGAAGGGCAAACTTTGGAATCGGACTGCCCTAGGCAGAAGCTGTGAGGATGCCATTTATTATGACTAAAGCATCAGAAATTCATCTACTCTTTTGCTCTTCCTCTGTTGTTTATTGCGAGTACAGAAGTAGTTGAGGACGTATTTTAAACTCTCGTGGCTGAGAAGATTTCCTTTCTTTGAATTTTTCAGTGTTCTTTTCAAACTAGATTTTTTAAAAGACCCTGAATGTTTTTTAATCGGGTTGTCATTTTTGAAGAATTAGACCTCTGGTTGTGCCTAGACAGATTTTCGATCCAGTCAAAATGGTCTATTAGATGGAAAGTTTAGAGGATTCCTTATGGAATCTGACCCTAAAATGTTATGGGAAACCTAGTGGAGATCCTCCTCTAGTTCATACTAGGATTGGTCCTTGAAGGGACCCTAACTATTGGGTCTCATGCTCCTTCAATCCAGGGTGGTTATCAGATCATTTTTAAATCGAATGGGTCCTTTTTTTAATTTATATGGTTTTCTTGGTAAGGATCAGGTTGGCAATTGGGTTCTTGGAGATATGGATGGTTATCAGGGAAACTAGAGCTCCTTCTATGCCTAGGTTGGTGGTGGTTAATTTAGAGACTTGGAACTTGTACTTCTTCAATGTAGGATGATTGTTGGTGAATCTAAAATTGATGGATGCTCTATTTATGTTCAGTCTTATTGGGGACTCTATAGGGTTTCTTTCTCTACATTAGATTTGAAGGGTCAGTTAACAATTTTGGGCCTTGAATTATTTTAAGTCTAGAATACATTATGATCCATTTAAAAATGGAACATATCACCTAGAGACATGGACCTCCTTTTGCATCCAGGTTGCTTCTTGATCTAGAGAAAATTGAGTTGTTAGTGCCCTAAGGACTTGCTGATTTTATGAGACCTAGACCTCTTCTATGTCCTGGTTAATTTTTCACCCAATAAAAACTGGTTGGTTGTTGCACCAGTCAAATGTGCTGTTCACTTTTCTTTTGCGGGTTCTTGATCCATTCATAATCCATGGTTACTTCTTTTTGGTTGGGTTCATGTTGTACTCTTCATCAATTGTTTTCGACTAGGAGGACCCTACATCCTCCTTTTGTTTCTTTTGTTTGAGTCTTTTTTATAATCTTAATCAGTAATTTTTGACTAGAAAGAAACCCAAACCTCCTAATATATCTAACCTTGATATATACACCAATTATCAAATACAAGATTATCTTAATCTAAATAATTTTCCATCAAATAAAATTTGCTCTGACCTGGTCTAGAAGAAGTTTTGATATCTAAAATAAAATAAAATAAAATAAAATAAAAAATACAATACAAATAAAAAATTCAAAAAGGCGAAAGGCACCAATGTCAAAAGTTATAAAAAGGAAAACATGATTGAAACATTTGTAGCACTTGTGTGTTTCCTTTGATAAATTTCATTATTTGTTGGAGCTTGCTTTGTAAGCCACATTGATCTTCGATTAGACAGATAAATAGGCTTGGGTTAGGATATGTCAAAACATATATTTTGGATTTTTTTATATTTCATTTTTCAACCCAAAAAATAATGAGAGATGGGGGAGAAAGATGGAGGCCCCAAAGTAGTAAGAAGGAAGGATGCCATGGATAAAATGGTGCTGGCATTGGCAGCTCACCATATGCATGTCATCCTCTATTTCTTAAACTTCATAGAATATTAATTCGTCTTAAACCCTGTCATAAATATATTGAAACTGAGATATGGTCAGTTTAGTAGGATATTTAAGTGTTATAAATGACTTAAGACTCACTTCGATGTGGTTTTTTTTTTTTTTTTTTGGGCTGAGTTTTATCTAATATATTAGATTTTTGATGGGAATTACCACATTAATGGTGAAGAGCTAAAAGTTATGAAATATGCAGAGCACAAAATAATTTGATCAATCTCAATAACATATTTATTTAAATGTAATGTGTTACATTTACAGGACTACATTCTCCTAAAAAATATGAGATAAAACTAATCCCATAAAATAGCCTAATAACTTATCATAAACCCCTATTCTACATTACTTAAATAAATCATTTACAATTATCTATATTATTTTATTATCATACCTAAATGTTAGGACTAATTCCTAACATCACCCCTTTCATTCTAACATACACCTAAAAATACCTCCCCTAAATGTGAATGTCGAGTTTGCCCGAATATACATCTAAATACATTACAAAAATGATAATATAATTCCACATGATCTACATTGTTATTCCAATATCATAAACAAAACTACTTTAATCTAAACATTAAAACAAACCACTAAAACTAATTAACATGAAATATTTCTAATATAACTAAAGCTATTATTAGAAATTAAACATTTACAAACAGAATTAAATATTAATTTACTACGATAACAAACTACGCCTCATAATAAAACTAAACCTAAAAATACTTGTAAAAATATTTCACAACCGATATGAGTGTAGAAATAGACGGTTACATGAATGTCGTTAGTTTTAATCTTCTATAGATTGGATATGTCGTGGCTGAGGAGATAGAGCTCGTCAGATCACGAATCAAGTGAGTGACAGTGTTGGCAACCGAGATGAGTGTCGTATGAGGCAGAAATAGATTTTGTGCCGTTAATTCTGCCAAACTAGATGTCTTCACCACAGGAGTAACAAGTCTGAGTGAATCACGATGAATGCCATGCAACCATTTGTGGATTGAATCAAATCCATGATGTTGGGCAGAGGAAGATGGTGACAGAGTCTGCACATGGAGGCCATCGACATTGAAGATTGGAGCGAGCCGTGGACAGGACTGCAGGTTATGGATTTTGACGGTTCTCCTTGTAAAAATTTATAGCGAGTACAACCGATCCAAATGCAATGAAGAAAAATACAAATAGTGTTGCATCCAATGCGGATTCCAAATTCGATCCATAAACAAATGTAAAGAGAACTAGATAGAATCAAACTTGAATGCAAAATTACAAACCATGTAACATGAATCGAGACCAATTTTGAGTTGTATGGCCTATGGTAACCAGAAACATTGCAAATATTCTAAACAGAGGGGTCGAATCCAATCGTTCAATGTGGATCTTGAGTAGATTGGAGCTGATGCCTTGTAATGTCGAAATAAAACATAAAACGCCAAGTTAAATTGCAGGTATATATCTTTGTCAAACAAGGAGGATATAGGAAGAGTACAGGTTCGAATCCGATCACAAAGAGATGTATCGACCTTTCCAACGCTGCATAGGGCTTTGCTAAAGCAAAGAATGGATTCTGATACTGAACGCAAACACATAAGTATGGCCAATACACAGAAGACCCAGAAATTGTACGGCCTGCAAATCCAGACAAACTCAAAAATCTTATACTCACACAAATCTATAATATAGTTTAATAGTCACATGATTGATAGCAGAATTGCTCATGGTCTGCACTGCTCTTCTGATGCCAGTATGAACGCAAGTCCTTTCGAATGAAATGGCTTTCTCTCGTGGTCCACACCGATTAGCCATATTATGATCAAGCCCAAAACTTGCAGAGAGGTCCACTAAACCTACTCTGATACCACTGTTGAATTTTATCCCATTCTGGTGAAGAGTTGAAGGCTTTGAAATATGCACAAGCACAAATAATTTTGGGTTGATCAAAACAATATATTTATTCAAATGTAATGTGTTACATTTATAAGACTATAATCTCTTAAAAAATAGGAGATAAAACCAATCCCATAAAATCTCTTAATAATTTATCATAAACCTTTATCATACTTGATTTAAATAAATTACTTACAATTATCTATATTATTTTATTTTCATATTTAAATGTTAGGACTAATTCCCAACAACTTGTGCATCATACTCAAAATTTTCCTTATTGAAATATGTTATTACTAGGTATAAATGGACCAAAATTTATACTAGGGAATTATTGCCTTTACATAGAGTTTTTTCGTGATAAATGAAATGATAATTCTAACACTTGCTTAAATATATTTTATATACTGATTTCATTTAAAATATTAAAACCTCTCATCATTTATTTTAGCACACAAAATTTATTATTTAATTTTGTTCAAAATAAAAAGCATTTAGTTAATTTAAATGTCTACTCTTTTCGTTCATTTATAATTTAATTTAATAGATATATTAATATTTATTAAAAATACGTTCATAAATTTGTAAAAGATATATCTAAATAGAGTAGGGAGTATAACAAAACATTTCAAAAAAATGTAAAAGAGATGTAAAAGAGGTTTTTTTTTATTAAATCTGTATTTAGAAAGTGCTAATCAATAGAATAAATTAAGAAGTCAAAAATGGAGGCTTTATGTGATGAGATTAATTTTATTACTTTGGAAAAAAAATTTAATAAAAAATTAAGATGTCATATTTAATGTTCAAAAGTTTAAAATTTATAATATTAATTTTGTCAAACAAATTGATTGTTGTGAACATTTAATGAAACAAAACATTTAAATTAAAGACAACTTCTCAGATATACTTATTACAATATCTATTAAAATATAACTATAAAAAACTACATGAAATAAAAGTAATTAAATTATATTTGAAAGTTAAAAAATTGAATAAATGGATATTTCTCAATTGCTAAAATTAAAATATTAATATATATAAATACTGGACACTAAAAATTAAATTATTAATACGATATGTTATACATCTCTTACTGCCTTAAATGGAAATTTGTATATGTATTAAATAGCAATTTTATACTATATATTCATATGTATGTTCATATGTATATTTAAAGATCCAATTTATGTAAATAATTAAGAATGAGTTGGAAGGACAATTTTTTTTTCCATAACATAAGATATTTTATAATCGAAATTTAAACCTTAGAGGATGGTGATAAATATATGTTGTCTTAATAACTTGAGAAGTGGTTGCAAAATCACCTTATAGAAGATGAATAACTTAATTAACTTAAGTATGATGCTCACATATACATTGAATCTTAAATTTTTTTTCCATAGTCTCTCATTACCTTCATTGACTATGTTGTTAATTTTTATTCAAATATCACAATGTATGAAGAGAGCAAGGATTAGATAATAGTTTATCCCCACAAATGACAAGGGAGAAAATACTACCTTGAATCCAAATACTGACCTTTTTTCAACTGCTATTTTTCATAAAACCAAGAACATATTTGATTTATAAGAGTATTGTTAGATGAATAACCACAGTGGAGAATAAGTATTGAATTGAATATAATAGTTCAATGACCATTATTACAAGAATGAATCTATTTATGTTAAATGAATTTTAGATGGCCAATTTCATTTAAATAAATTCTTGAAAATTCATTGAATAAAATTATTGATCTCTTATATTCTATCCATTAATTATTGTGGATATATGTTTCCTAACGATTTGAGATCATAAAACTTGTTGGTCATTTAATCTTCGAAGTTATCATGATTAATTCATCTATATTATGACCCTAACTCTTTTCGTAAAATCATGAAAATTCAATGCTTAATAAATTATATTATCTTCTTCTAAAAATGTTTAATTAAATAAATTTAAATTTTTTTAATGAATTGTGTTATATATTTTTAATTATAATAATAAACATTTAAGTGTGTGTATATATATGGATGTAATTTTGAACATTATACATAAATTCTGTCATAATAAATAGTATGATATGATTATATTTTATTAATAATAATTATAAAAATATTATATTATTACATCTATTCAGATGTTTCAATAAATTTATTTTTAACTAACTCTATATTGATTGGATAAATGCTACAAAAATATAACCTTTACATATTTTTGACAATAATTATAGTAGCAGCCTAAAAAATCTGTATGTGTACTTCATCATACAACCTTGTATATTCTGATATGTTCCACCATACAACTCAATGTTGGATAAAACTCGCACTTGCTTTTAAATATATAATATATATATAAAATTAAAAAATTGATTATATGTTTGGATGTTAAAAGATCTGAATAAATTAGTTGTTTGTTCATCACGATAGCATGTCAAATTAAAATTATCTTTCTGGTTTGACATTAATGATGCATATTCATGCATGCATTAATTATGACAGTAAGTCACTAGATTAATAAATGTCACTTGGACCCTTTTTATAAATAATGTTGAGCCCCAATTTATGTAACCTATTACAATTTGATATCGTCATGGTTAATAATGGGTTGTTTAACAATATTATTCTTTAGAGTAGCTTGTCATCCATGTAATTGACATAATGATATGAATTTAATCTGACTTCAACAGTCATAATGAACTATTGTGTTGATAACTCACCTTTCCATGAGCATTTAAATTATTTTTTAAAATTTTTATATTTTTTAATTTTTAATTTTGTTAATTTTTGATTTTTATTTTTTTTACATTTTATATATATATATATATATATATATATATATATATATATATATATATATATATAAAATCATGTTATTTTTTATATTATTAAATATTTATTAATTATTCTATTATGAATAGTTTATAGCATTCATCATTATATTATACTTGTCATTTATCATTTATTATTATTATTATTATTATTATTATTATTATTATTATTATTATTATTATTATTATTATTATTATTATTATTATTATTTATTTTGAGTTTGATTATTTGAAGATTGATATTTATGTATAACTATTAAGATTTATAAATTGATAAGAGTTTTGAATGTGAATGATTAACTTGTATAGTTATGATAATTCATATTTTTATAGATTTTGGTTATAATTACTAATAATCATTATATCTCTAGATGTGTTATCTAACTCATTAAGAGTTAGCTAGATTATCTATTAAATTGTGATTAGATGATTAATGTAGGACTGCCATAATATATTACACTATCAATTTCAAATATATTATTCATCAATATACTATTACCATTTATGATATGAATATTAATAAGTGGTTTATTAAAAATATTCCTAAGATTATCTTAGGACTTGGGTAGGGTTTTATGATGGTTTTATTAGGAGCTTAAAGGACCTCTTCTTTAATTTTTTTTAAAGAAAACAAATATTTATATTGTTACTACTTGAAAACATTCCATATGATAAGCTCTCAGAAGAGAATATTAGGTCCTTGCGAGCCATATTTTAGCTTCCATTTCTTTCAATCTTATTGGATGGCCTAAAAGTAGAAACTCATCCCCTACAGATATTTTTTTAATTCCATTCCTATAATTTATTATTTATATTTATTTGAATTTAAAATTTACTAGATTTAAAGAGGAACTTAGATTCCTAAAGGATCATTGGTGTTCCTTTTATATAATTATATTGATGCTTAAATTCATAATTAGATGTCATGATTATAAAATTGTCACAGAATACATCTATCTTAAATGATGTGACCATAATAAACCTCATATTTTTGTAATAATTATTATTTTTCAAATATTTATTTGATAATTAAATTTTACATTGAATAAACATATTTACATGTGTGATAAACATGCATAGGACTGGAATTTAAATCGCAAAACATAAAACGGAAGATTTATTAGGTAAATTGTAATAGTTTTTATCTTTTATTAATGGTTCACTAATAATATATAAAACAATCTATTTTCTATGTGCACATAGTAGGAATGGTAAAGGAAAATTATGTGCATTGGACACAAGTTTTAGTGAGAACACAACTCTTGCATGGACGATAATGCACAAAAAAATCTTGATACCATTTACTCTTAACATGATTTTGATTTTTTATATTAATTGTTAATTATGCTCTTATTGAATCCCATGATGGTGTGTCACGACGATTTCACACCTAGAATCTACTTAAATAACTATGGTTGGATCTAGGTAACACCTTTTATTGATAGTTATTTCTTGTGTTATGATGCATGTGTTGCTTTTGCATTTTCGCGTTGTGTTGGGATATTAACTTACTAAATATAAGGTTGTCTGGGTAAGGCAAGGAGAGGAATTAGGATTTGATATGATTATGGTTCCTTCAGCCATATAATTGTGTGTATGTGGTAGAAAACAATTTTTTTTTGAACATATTTAATAATTGGTTTTGATTGTGATAATAATATTGAAAAAATAGGTGTATTTTTGAGGGATTTATACGTCAAGAAATGTTTTATACAATGATATTAGATAATAAGATTTTTTATTTTTTTAAAATATAATAGTATGTTTTATTATGAAAAATCTTAAATTGGAAATAATGAAATAATATTATAAATTTTTTAATATTTTTTTATTTTTAACAATTTTACAAAAAAAAATTATTTAATTAATTCTATAAGTAAATACTTGTCTCCATTTCATTTTAAAAATAATAAGAGAGTGGAAATGACATTTCTATTGGAGTTAAACGAAAAATTAGAATGTTTTCTATTATACTTTTATGATATTTTGACCCATTACTCCATTATGACACATTAAGGATGGTTATAATATAAAAAAGATGACGTAATTCCATTATTTTCAGTAATAAAATGGTGATGGTTTTCATTAAAGGAGCTCACAAATTAAACTAAGAGTTATTCAACTTTATTACTCAATATTATTTATCCTCATATTAAAATCACTAATCATATTATCTATTATATATTTAAATGATGATGAAATATTTTTAAATAGAAAAAATTTAAAAAGAATTATAAATTATATAATTATAATTTATCGCATAAAATAATATTTATATTACCTTTTTTTAAAATCTTAATATAACATGATTCCCTTAATATCCAACTAATTGTTGGATCCTCTAATTGTGAAATTGAATACTATGCCCAACCATAACCTTATTTTGTTCTTACATGGATGACATCTAACAAACCTAGTCACGAACATGAAATAAACGTACAGGGAGGTTTTTCTTAGATATAACTTTAAATTAAATTATCATTTTGTTTTTAAAAAAAAAAAATTGCATTCAAATAAAATGAGAACATAACTTGGATAAGGATAAATATTAAAATAAATAAATACATTGAAATAAAAGGCCAAAAAGGTAACGGTGTATTTTTTAAAATTTAGAAAACTCAAAGATCATTTAAGGATTCACGGTACTTTGTATTTTTCCTTTGATAGTTTTGATTATTTATTGGACCTTGCTTTTACGGAATGTTGACCATGGATTAGAAATCTTAATGCATTTGAGGTAGAATAAGTTAAAACATATATTTTGGAGTTGGAGATTTTTCATTATTTTTATTAAAAAATAGATAAATGTATACGTGCACATTAAAGGAGAATGGTTTCGGGTAGGAAGGACGAGGGAGACCATCGATGGAATGGAATTGGAAGTGGGAGCTTACCATAGGCATGTTGACCTCTAATCCTTTTGCTTTTTGAACATTAATTCTTCTTACATCATTGTAATAACTTATCTAAATATTAGATCTAGGAATTTTAGCAAGATAATTCAGTGTTATTAATGATATAAGACCCATTTTTAGGTATTTATTTTGTTCGTTATGTATTATGTAGTATAATTTATTTAAAATACAATACTTTAAAGTTTTATTTATATTAAAAAAATTATTTTTTTATTAGTATTATTAAAAAATTATTTATTTATTCAGTGACATGATTTTACAATTGAAATATGCAAAAAAGGTCATAGAAACCGGAATAAATAATTATAAATGTTAAATGGACAAATTACAACCATAAAACAACTAAAATATAGAAACGACAAGGCCACACAAGCCAAAAAATTTAACAAGTACAACTAACCTAAAACAAAACTATGACAAGAACTGTTATTTCTAACTCTCTCACAAAGTTTTATTTTTGAGATCTGAGAAACATGTTCAAAGGTTTCAAATCATTTTTTCTCTTTCCTCCTCTTCTCATTACTTTCCATTCTCCCCCTTCTAAATTTTGAAATATGGGTATTTTCATAATATCCCCTAAATTTACCAATAGTCGATCTATCAAGCCTTTTACAACTACAAGGGTGTAAAACAATGAATCTTTCATTGCTTCAACATTACCCTTATTATCTTATAATATAGGTTGAGGTTTTATAACAATTTCTACCTCAACCACATCTTACACATAAGGATCCTTCATATTCTAACTCTGATCCCCAACATCCACTGGGGTTTTTGAAATTAAATATAAGCCCTCACTCTCATGCCCTCTTTCTTTAACTAAATTTTGGATCTCACTTTCATCCTCTTTATCATTATATAAATTTGAACCCTTAATTTCACCCCCTATTTATTTATTAACCTGGTCCATTATATGTTCCACTCCTTCCTTGCACCAATAATTAGATTTTTTGAATTTAATACTTGTACCCTAATTTTATAGATGCCTAGTTTTAAAGCATAGGTGAAACTCAAAAAAAAATCCATTTAAATTCCAAGGGTTCACTACAAATTTTTTCTTTGATCTTGAGTTCCAGCTATGCTGAAAGATCCTTAGATATGCCTACATTTACAAAAATATGAGTAAAAGTGGAATATCCACGTTTCTCAATCATAACATCAATTAAAAAATATTCAAACATAATGTTGCCTATGGATCTAAATACCAAATCATATCCAAATTTATAGGGGTTGTTTGTAATCCTATACCAAATAAGTTTTGTGTGGAAGCTTATAGTATGAGCATTATAATCTGGGTGCTAGGGTTTCTCTAAGAGCATATGACTATCCCAAATCTAAAATAATTAATTAAGCACAACCTTTTTATCCTTCACATAATTAAAATTTATGATAATGATCTCTCTTTAAAAAGAATTAATTTCAATATTATCTTTAACAAGATGATCCCATTTTTTGGAAATCCACTGGTGAAGAATAGGAAGAGTTGGCTAAAGACCAAAAAATCTACAAATCAAACTATGGGATAAAATATATACTTAGTTTTAAACCATGTACGAAACCTAAAAGGAATCCATTGAAAAACTAGGGTTTGATTCCAAATTTTGAATCCATCCTCGAGTTATACCTATGCATGAAGATCCTTAGATATGTCTACCTTTACCAAAATATGGGCAAAAGTAGAATGCCCACCTTCTAATAGAAACTCACCAATAGCATTCCCTGTGGATCTAAACATGAAATCATACCAAAATTGATAGGGATTTTTGGAATCTTAACCCAAATCAGTTTTGTGTTGAAGGTTTAAGTCTAAACATTATAATATGTGTGTTAGGGTTTAACCAAGAGGATATGACTATCCCAATCGTAGAAAAAAATCATTAGGCACAGCCTCTTTATTTTTAATAAAATAAATTTTTTGGATAATGGTCCCTATTAAATAAAGTTGAATTTCAGTATTATCTTGAACAAAATGCTACCATTTTTTTTAAATCTACCCATACTGAATATGAAGAGTTGGTCAAAGACTAGAAAATATACAAATAAATAACCTCCATATATTCCTTGTTGAACTTCACAACAAGGTTTTACGAGGCATGATAACAAGGACACCCATTTTTCTCCCCACTGCCTTAGAAAAGAAGGGTGTCGAACCAACATACAACTCCACCCATATTCCATCCTAAAACCATTGAAAATGCCTACAATAGAGACATTTTAGACTCCAATGTCATGGTATTATCCTTCCCCTACGTTGGGTCAAAAAATAGAGAGCCTCAATCCTGGCTTTCAGGATTCCAACATCCATATCTCCCATCCACTATTGGATGGGCCAACCGCTTCAAACATTCCACTAGTGGTGAGGATCTTCCCCCAGATGTTGATTCATTCCTTGTTGCCTCTTTTCCTATAATTGTCTTTCCATGTGAAACCTTAGCAATGGCCATTTGCATATATACAACCGAAATAAGTGATTCATGGGGAAAACATGGACTAAAATTTACACTTAAGTGCTTAACATCTTTACCTACAATTTTTACCTATTTTTTAAAATTATTTCATAGATTAAAATATATTGAATATATAATTAGGTTGTTTCCATTCTACTAATATTTTTTTTATTAAAGGATTAATTTAATTTATGAAATATATCTAAGTCTACATTCAAGAAATTTTTATTTTTCTCAAAAATTTTACCTATTTAATTCAATGATTTATTAGGAAAAAATGAAAAAAATTAATTGTGAGATTTTTATTATACCCATAATTATATTATACAAATGTATGATTTATCGATCCAATTTAAATATGTTATTTTTTAATAAAAATAAAAATATGGTTTTAAAAGGCCAAAACCTTTATTACAAAAATATCAAAATATAAAATATTGGATTCTTAAATGATAAAAAAACATATAAAATTTAGACAAATCTTAAAATAGTAAATCTTTAAAAAAAAATTAATAAAGCCATAGTTAACATACTTAAAAGGATGCCAATATAATTAAAAAAACAAATCTATTACGATTTATGTTTATTGTATTTTTTATCTGGTAAGTTTTAAATCATCATCCTCAAAAGTTGAAATATTTCGAAGAACATTTTAACACTTCAAGCTTTTAAGATAGTGTCTCTACGTTTTATTTACTTTTGGTTGTTCTATTTAAAACGTTATACTCTTATATATCTACTCGTAGTTATAAATGAGTTATTATTTGGGTAAATCCTCCCTTTCATTTATAGGTGGGCTCTTACACTGATCATAAAAACTTGTTGCATGATATTTATTTAGTTCGCCATTTTTTAACCCTAAGGCTCAGGAAACATTGACCTATGCCGTATGTGCTCCTTTCGCTTATTTAAATTATCCATCCATGACCTTGAGTTATCCCTTATGTATCTCAATATCCAAATAATATATACCTTTGTCATAGTTTCATCACTATTTTCCGTTACCAACAATGGGATATCTCCTTATATCCCCTGTTAAGGTGGCTTATTTTGATGACATCCATAATAGTGGATGTTGATATTATCATAATATATAAATTGGATCCTACTGCCATAACTTTGTTTAAATGTTGTACTTTATGGGCCTTGATTTTTCAAGTCCATCAAAATTTCTCTTATAGATTTTCTTGTGTTGGTTTTTTGGTTTAAAGTTACCTGTGTGTACGAACTAACCGATGGCATCCACACTTACTATAATATTCAATAACCCTTAAAAAACTATAGAGGTAGTGCATGGATTGACCCAAAGAGGGATGATATATGTGCGGATTGAAACCTTTAAAACAATATTTTAAAACCATTTTGTTTTGTCCCAAGAACTAATAAACTCTATAATCCACTACATCATTCCTAACATCGAATCAATAAATTGTAAAGGAAAAGAAAATATTGGTACGGAAATTATTTTCAAAATATTTATATGTCCAAATGTCTATGATTTATTTCGTAACGTCTTCCATATTTGGTCTCCTTAATATGAATTTGCATATGACTATCCCATATTTGAAATCTTCCAAATTGTCATGTCCCCTTTTCAGTTGACATCTTCAGAGTTGATGATTAGCCTATTATGCGACCCTCGTAGGCTAATGGGATGGATAGAGGGTCTTGATGGAGCTTGGCTTGGCTTCGACTAGCAAAATTTTTCCAGTTGGCTTTCGTTTGGGCTCTTTCGGACATGTATTGAGGGAGATATTAATATTTGATTAATTTAATAAAATATTAATTATTTAGCATATTTTAATTATGAAACCCTAATTCTTAGTTATGAAACCCTAATTAGGGCAAGCACACCTTTTAGAGGATATAAGGGTTTCTCATTAGAGGGAGGCCATATGATTATGATTATTGATTATTGAAACAAATTTTGCTAAGCATTTCTCTAAAAAGACGGATCCAAAGGTTCCCAGTATTCCAGTTGCATTGGAGAACGTACACTCTTTAGTGTGTGCAATTCAGAGGTTGTGAGATATCAGTTGATCTATTGCCAGTTTAAGAGATAACTTCATACAAAAGTTATCACAGAGGTCTACAGGTATTTATTTCATTAGGGTTTGATTCAAAGTTTATCCAGATAGAGATCTTCAGTATTAGCATCATATTTCTTGAGATCAGGCATCTAGCATACACGCTATGCTATATTGTATTTACTGCTATACAAAATTTGTATAAATCCATACCAGGCATACCAGCTGAAACATAGAATGAAGAAGTCCATCGTCAGTAGTCGAAGGCCGCAAAGAGCCAACAGACCGACATCGGCCGACTACATACTGACGTCCGCATAGTAGACCAACCGACAGAGACTGACGTCAGCAGTATATCGACCAACGACAGTAAAATAACTAACATCAGCGACTGTGTTTTTCTGACACAGCAACTCGAGCCGTTCCAGATCTAGGGTTAATTTTAGATTTACAGAAAGATAAAGTTTTTTTAAGACAATATTTTATATTAATTTTGTTTCATGATAGATATTCTTTATTGTAATCATTTGAAATGAACAATAAGGTCTTAGATTATCCATTTATAAGCTTTACTACTTCAACATTAATTTATTTGAATTGTATACAAAATTAGCTTGCAAATTTTGCATTCTTTATTTCATGCCAAAAACACAAAAAAATTAGAATACTCAAAAACAATCAAAAAAATATACAGTACTAGAATAGAGGGAAAATAGGCATTTCTATAGTGGTATCAGAGCTAAATCCTACCATCCTGAGGGTTTAGCAATCATATGCAGCCACTTGAGTTGGGACCACACCGGTACAACACACGCAGGAGAGCCTTGCTTATAGGCAACCATGGTTTGGAGCAGGAGCCGGTTATCATGAGTGACAGGTGAGAGGGAAGCCCACCCAAGGGCCACAGACATAATGATGATCAGGACACCAAATAATTCTTCCATGTTATGGTTACAGGCCGGCAACAAATGATGCAGGCACTACAGGCACTTACTACTATGGTAGAGAGGATGAACCCACATTTTAGATAGAATGGGGAAGAAGGAGATAACATGAGTGCTACTATTAATCAGAGACCACAACTGACCCATTTTAGAATAGCTAATAGGCCTACACATCCTACATTTGTTCAAGACGAACCAGAAGAAGCTTCAACAGAGGAGGCGACAAGAGACCCCCTATTTACAGATACACTCATGGCTGCAAATGATGAGTGAAAACTATTAGCTCCTCATGGTCAGGAGGATGTCTTTTGATCATTTTTCTAATCAGAGGAGAGAGCACTACAGAGCAGTTAGATAGGACAGGTGGCCTAGAGGTCAGTTTAGTGAGTTGAAGAAGGCTACTGCCAAGCTTTCTTTGACAACTTTTGATGGGAGTGGCAAGATGACAACTCAAGCTTGGGTTCATAAGCTTGACACATTCTTGGCATTAAGGCCAATGATAGAGATAGAGGCCATCAAATACACCACTTTGCACTTGGAGGGACTAGCACATGATTGGTGGTACCATGGTATGGTAACACTTCAACATAACCAGGTGACAGAGTACTAGGACTTCGTGGATAGGGTGGTTGAGCAATTTGACAAGAAAGATCCTGAGGTTTACTTTTGAGATCTGGCACAGTTGAAACAAATAAGCAACTTGGAGTCCTTCATTGGTTATTTTTAGAGATTGGTAGTCATGATGCCAAACATTTCAGAGCGTAGATTGGTAGTTCTCTTCATAGAGGGCCTATCCAAACCATTGAGAGGTTGGATCAAAGCCCTTGATCCTCCTTCGTTGCAGGTAGCTATGAAGAAGGCGCGTAGTATGGAGATAGCAATCCCATCCAGTAAATTTAACTCTAGAGGTACTTCTTCATCCAAGGACAGTAAGGGCTTCAACGGAGATAGAGAGGGATCAAATTTCAACAGAGATAAATCAGGTGTTAAGAGTGATTCAAAGGCCATTCCAGCAGCACCACCTTTGGATAGAGAGGATCTTAATGATCTATGCAGGAAGAAGCTTTGCTTCTATTGCAAAGGTCCCTATGATGCCAATCACGATTTTCTTTTGAGGCCTAAGGGCAAGGAAAATCATGTGATGTGGGCTTTTTATGAGGATTTGGAATCAGAAGATTCCAAACAGCAAGAGAGTTTTGAGGAGTTAGAGGCAGAGGTAGATTTAGAGCTTTAGATACAAGAGGCACACCTATCCAGCATTCAGTAGGATGGTTCATTCAAACTCCATGGTGTTTTGGCAGGACAAAAGCTCATCACCCTTCTTGACATAGGGGCCACACATAATTTTATTGATGCTAGATTTGTGGAGAAACATGGACTCATTACCAAGGATTTCGAGGGCATTAGAGTTAAGGTAGCCAATGGTTACACTCTTAGGTGTGAGCGGATGATTAGAGACCTCCCATTGCACTTAAACAACTATGAGTTCAAGGCTGATTATTATGTGGTGAATATGGGGGATATAGATTTGGTCTTGGGCATGAAGTGGCTTCATTCCCTTGAGGAATTCACTCTTCATCTCAAGGACATGGAGGTCTGTTTTGATGTTGATGGGAAGACACATATTCTTTAGGCCATACGGGGCAGCAACATCAAAAATATATTTTTTCATCGGATGGAGAGGCTCATACGATATGACATGGTAGAGTGGTCTGCTGAGTGCACATTGGATCAATACAGGAGAGACATGTGGACGAGCTTTGTCTTGAGGTAAGTTCAGTTCAGGAGTTAGCGCATGTGGTAGGGACTCAGCGTTCTTTTACAGTCAGGTCACATGTTGATGATGATATGAGTATGTCTAGCATTCACACTCTGAATTTAGAGATTGTAGTGGGTACAGGAGATAGGTGCGTCAAGCCAGTTGGTGTGATTCACATTATTCAGGTGAGGAGTTTACTTGAGTTGCCAGTTGATTTCCATTCAAGGATTGGATGTTGGGATCTTTATCTTGATACTTGGGATGATTTGACGCCAAGGGATGGGAGTTGTGATTTTGGAGTTTGGGTGAGTTATATTTGCCATTTTGATTATGGATTCCTCTTGGTTATATTTCAGAGGATATTGCAGGAGCTTGCAATGATTGACAGTAGTATAGATCATGACTACATTTGGGATCTAGGTGGACTGAGTGGTTTATTGTTTAGCGATTGCTTGAGGACAAGCAATTTCAGGAGGGGCGGATTGTCATGTCCCCTTTTTAGTTGACATCTTTAGAGTTGATAATTAGCCTATTATGTGACCCTCATAGGCTGATGGGATGGATAAAGGGTCTTGATGGAGCTTGGCTTGGCTTCGACTAGCAAAATTTTTTCAGTTGGCTTTCGTTCGGGCTCTTTCGGACATGTATTGAGGGAGATATTAATATTTGATTGATTTAATTAAATATTGATTATTTAGCATATTTTAATTATGAAACCCTAATTCTTATTTATGAAACCCTAATTAGGGCAAGCACACCTTTTAGAGGATATAAGGGTTTCTCATTGGAGGGAGGCCATATGATTATGATTATTGATTGTTGAAACAAATTTTGCTAAGTATTTTTTTGAGAAGACAGAGCCAAGGGTTTTCAGTATTCCAGTTGCATTGAAGAACGCACACTCTTTAGTGTGTGCAATTCAGAGGTTGTGAGATATCAGCTGATCTATTACTAGTTTGAGAGATAACTTCATACAGAAGTTATCACAGAGGTCTACAGGTATTTATTTCATTAGGGTTTGATTCAGAGTTTATCCAGATAGAGATCTTCAGTATTAGCGTCATATTTCTTGAGATCACGCGTCTAGCATACAGGGTGTGCTATATTGTCTTTGCTGCTATACGAAATCTATACTGATCCGTACCGGGCCGTATCAGTCAAAACACAAATTGAAGAAGTCTGCCGTCAATAGTCGCAGGCCATAGGGAGCCAAGAGACCGACATCGACCGACTACATACCGATGTCGGTAGAGTAGACTGACTGACAGAGACCGACCTCGGCAGTATATCGACCGATGACGACAGAATAACCGACGTCAGTGACTGTGTCTTTTTGACACAGCAACCCGAGCCGTTCCAGATCTAGAGTTAATTTCATATTTGCAGAAAGATCAAGTTTTTTTTAAGACAATATTTTATATTAATTTTGTTGCATGACAGATATTCTTTATTGTAATCATTTGAAACGAACGATAAGGTCTTAGATTAGCCAGTTATAAGCTTTACTG
Organism: Torreya grandis; assembly: GCA_037957365.1. NCBI lineage: Eukaryota > Viridiplantae > Streptophyta > Pinopsida > Cupressales > Taxaceae > Torreya > Torreya grandis. The sequence continues at coordinate 1,916,649 of JARHVA010003253.1, forward strand.
CTTCAATATCTATTTATTTGAATTGTATATGAAATTAGCTTGCAAATTTCGCATTCTTTATTTCATGCCAAAAACACAAAAAAATCAGAATACTCAAAAACAGTGAAAAAAAATATACAGTACTAGAATAGAGGGGAAACAGGGGTTTTTACACAAATATAGTTCAAAATTCTCATTTGAGATTTAATTAAACATATGTGTATTTGATTTAAATAAAACAAAATTAATTCTGTAATGGATATGATGTGTTGGTTCTTAATTGTATACTTATTTTGCTCGGTTTTTGATGTAGGTGCATTTTTTTAGGGGTAGTATTATTTATTTTCTCGTATAAAAATGGAAACTAAAAGGAGATAGAAACTAAAATATTAGTCGGATGTCCAGACGTCAATAGTTGTAAAGAGTTTAAAATCTTTTAATAAGTAAATTGTAAAAATAGTGTTCAAATAATAAATAAATCTAGATAATCTATAACCAGAAGCACAAAAATAGTATATGTTCCAACGAATGGATAAGTTTCAGTACCAGGTAAAAAGGGGAAAAGTCAGTATAAAATTTAGAAGCTTATTAATTTACCAGGCTAGTTTTTGTGTGTATTTAATAAAATATATATATTATTTGAATGATTTTAACAATATTTATTTGGAAGTACACCTGGTTAGTGAACTCAAGTTAAGTTGTGGAGAAAAAAGGAGAGACTCCAGATTGATCAAACTGACATGATTGGTGTGTTAAATAAAATTGGCGTTCGATTTATTAATATCCCATTTAGTGGGTGGCACCAATCCTTTGTAAGTGATCTGCATGTTTTTAAATTATATTTGATCACTTACTTTGCATGGTGCCAATCCATTTATGGGGATTTGAGCAACTATAAGTAAAAAAGAGTTTTATAAAAATAAAGAGGCGTGTTGTATTTTTTTCCTAGATTTATAGAGATAACATAAATAAAAATATTAATTTGGATACATTCTACCGAGGATCTTTACTCCAGGATGCATAGCATGATACCCGATCTGGTAGAATGTGAAGAAGAATGGCGATGGTTAAATATTAGTGTTTCAAATCTCATTGGAATGCATTTTAAGCACAGTAAATTAATGATCAGAAGTATGACGGCTTGTATAGGATGAATGCAATGCTTAATTTGACTATTTTTATTGGTATAAAATAAGAGGGCACTCAGTAAATAATTGTCAACAGATTTATTATGTGAATGAATCGTAGCTATTTGTATCAAGAGATAGATATATTAAGCTAATTATGGTTACTCTACAACAAATCAGGGTTTAGACATATTGCACCCAAGAATATTGAATGTTGTTGATATTTGTATGGATAATACAAGTGCAACGATTTAATTTCGGAGGAGAATAAATTGATTTAATAGTGGGAAGTTGTAAATAAACATATATTTTTCTCCTAAGATTTTAGGATTAAGTGAATTGAATATTGCGGTTTATATATATATATATATATATATATATATATATATATATAAAGGGTGTTTTTAGAGATTGGTTTTATTAGTTTTGTTTTATTATTGAAGGCTTGATATTTTTTAAGTGCTAAATATGAAGAAGTTTGAATTTGAGGGATACTCTCCATAATAGATGCATGTTGCAATTCAGAAAGAGTTATAATTTTCAGGTTTGAATTTCAAACCTTGCTATGATTTCTCTAGAGTAAGGGTAAAATTTTTAAATTTTTTAAAAGAATTTTTTTTACAAATATTCACCCTTTATCTAAAGAATGTAAAACAAAGTTTGAGTTGTTAAATATTTGGTATCAAATTGTGGTATCAGAGCTAGGTTGTATAAAGAGAGAGATATAAAATATTATAAAGATCATGATGAGAGCCAAAGGTAGAGGAAGAAAGCAACCAAGAAAAGATATGGGATATGTAGTAGTGATGGAAGAGATAAAAAATCTTATAGTCAAATTGTACGATCTAGAAATGGCTCAGAAAAGAGGCACTGACATGGGCAAAGTCAGTGATAAAGAAGAGGAAGCACCGGAGGAAGAATTAATGGAAGGTGAAAAAGAAACAAAAAAATATAAATCTCCAAATTATTATAGATGTGAGTGCAAAGCCCAAAATATAGGGTCCCATGTATAAGTGAAACCTAAATGTGGAAGAGCTTATTGACTGGATCAGTGCAATGGATAAATATTTTGAATATGAAGTAGTTGTAAATGATACAAAGGTCATATTTTTCATGACCAGATTAAAGAGTCATGCATCCCTATAGTGGGATGGAGTAAAGGAAAAAATAAGAAGAAAAGAAAAGTAAAAAATTAAAAGTTGGGATAGGATGGTTGCCAAATTAAAAGATAAATTCATGCTAAAAGATTACCAGGTTAATCTTTTTATAAAATTACAAAATTTGAAACAAAAAAAAAAAGTCTGCAAAACAATATAGTAAAGAATTCTATAGATTGACAATAAGAGTAGGGCATGTTAAAGATGATGTAGAAAAAGTGTCAAGTTATACAAATGGCTTGAGATTTACCATTTAGGATGAGATGAGAGTCACCATTCCAAAGTGATTGGGAGAATCATACCAGTATGCTTTGAAAGTAGAAAAAAAATTCACAAGGAAACAACCTTAACATGTATGGGACAGAGGAAGAACCTATAGAAGAATATTAAATTGAGAAAGAATTTAATTATAGACACATCAAGGAGAATCTAGTAACCCTCAAGTTAGTAGTGGCTTTCAAAGACAAGAATTTACTCAAAGCGGTAGGTATCCCTTCAAAGGTAGAAGACCTTTAAATAGAGGCAGAGGGATTGTTGGTAGATGTTTTAAGTGCGAAAAAATTGGACATAGGTCCTTTTATTGTCCTAAAAACCCATCTACAAGTCAATAAAATGTTCATCTTACTAAATCTAAAGATGGAAAAAGTGTAGATTCACGTTTTCATGAAGATTCTCAAAGACAAGAGAAACATTGCTAATGAAAAGGGTTTTACTGAAACCCATAAAAAATTAAAGAACTATATCAAATGAAAACATTATTTAGGACCAATTGAAAATCAAAATCTAAATGTTGTCAAGTAATTATTGATAGTTGTAAAACTAACAATCTAGTATCCATAGAGATGGTAAATAAATTAAAATCATAAAAGGTGAGTCATCCAACTCCTTATAAAGTATCTTGGTTACAGAAAGGACATTAAATTTTGTTTAATGAACAATAGAAATTAGAATTTCAAATAGGGAGTTATAAGGATGAAGTTATTTATGATGTAATGCCCATAGATGTTTGTCATGTTCTCTTAGGACAGGTTTCGTAATATGCCATGAAAGCTATATATGATGTCAGGTAGAATACTTATACATGTGAAAATAATGGTAAGAAGCATATTATAACACCTCTCAAAAAAGATGATATGATATCAAATAAAATTCAAAGGTGTTAGTTATCAACAGAAAATAATTCTTATATTATGTAAAACAAGAAAAGGTATGTTATGTCCTTATTGGTAAGCCCAAGACTGTGATCAATACTACTAAATTAAATTAATTACCTTTACAAATTCAATATTTGCTTAGTGAGTTTGTAGATATTGTAGTAGATGATTTAACAAAAGAATTACCTCCTAAAAGAAGTATTAGCCATTATATAAATTTAATACCAGGGGCTAATCTTCCTAATAAAGAAGATTATAGGATGAATCCAAAATAGAATGAAAAAATTAAAAGGTAGGTTTAGGAATTATTGGATAAAGGACTGACTAGGGAAATGCTATGTATTTTTTTAGTTCCAACTGTACTCTCTCTAAAAAAAGATGGAACTTGGTAAATGTGCACAAATTTAAGCACTACAAATAAGATTATTATCAGGGATAAATTTCTTTTACCAAGAATGAATGATCTAACAGATTGTTTGAGTGGTTCTGTATATTTTTCGAAGATAGACATGAAAAGTGGATATCATCAAACTAGAATAAGGAAAGGATATGAATGGAAGACAACAATTAAAATAAATGATGGATTTTATGAATGGCTCATAATGCCATTTGGGTTCATAGATGCCCCAAGTACTTTTGTGAGACTTATGAATGAATTACTTAAGCTATTCATGGGTAAATTTGTTATTATCTATCTTGATGATATACTAATTTTTAGTAAATAAAGAGATGAGAATCTTAAATATTTAAGATTGGTTTTGAAGAGGTTGTAGGAAGAAAAATTACAAATCAATCTTAAGAAGTATATATATTTTTAAAACGAAGTTAATTTATTTAGGTTTTGTGATTTTACAAAAAGGGTTAAAGATGGACAAAGACAACGTAAAAGATATAGAACAATGGCCTATATATAAGAATCTATTAGAGGTAAGAAGTTTTCATGGCCTTGCTAGCTATTATAGGAAATTCATCAAAAAATTTAAAAGTATTTGTGCTCCCATTGTTGAAAAAATTAAAGGAAGTAATCAACCATTTAGATAGACTAAAGTTGCTAATAACATTTTTTAGACGTTGAAGGAAAAAAACAAAGAGTAGCCTATATTGAAATTACCTGATTTTGATAAGTTATTTTAAAGTGGAGTGTGGTGAAAGTGGAACTGCTATAAGAGTAGTAATAAGTCAGGAAGGTAAACTTGTAGCTTATTTTTTTGAGAAACTCAATGAGGAAAAAAATAAATACTCAATTTATGATCAAGAATTTTATGCTATAGTGTAGGTTTTGAAGAAATGAAGGCATTTGTTAATGCCAAAAGAATTTGTTTTATTTACTAATAATCATGTCATATAGTTTATCATCTCTCAAAATAAATTAAATTAAAGGCATGCTAAATGGGTGAAAATGTTTAATTTTTTTCCATTTGTTATTAAACACAACAGTGTCCAATATAACATGGTGGTTGATGCTTTAAGTAGAAGAAATTTAGTTTTATAGGAAATACAGGTGAATTTTATAGGATTTGATGCAATAAAAAAATGTATCGAAATGATGAAGATTTCAAACAAGCATATGAAGTTTTTAAAAATATTACAAGAGGTGATAAAAGTCCTTGGATAGATTATACATTACAAGAAGAATGTTATTTAAAGGTAAACAACTTTGTATCTAAAAAGGATCCATGAGAGAAAATCTCATCAAATAAAAGCATACTATTAGCCATAGAAGATATTTTAGACAAGATAAAACATTAACTCAAGTAAATAATTTTTATTATTTCCCAGGTATGTCAACTGATGTACAAAAGTTTGTTGAAAATTGTAGATTATGTCAAATTTCAAAGGGAAGAAGTTAGAATACAAGACTATATCATCCATTACCTATTCCCAACAAACCATGGGATTCTACAAGTATATATTTTATTTTGGATTTATCAAAAACGCATAAGGGGAATAATTATATCTTTGTAGCAGTATATAGACTTATAAAAATGGCTTATTTTATACCCTACTATAAAATAAGTGATGCAACTCACATAGCTAACTTGTTTTTCAAATAATTAGTAAGATTGCATTGTTTACCTAACAATAATATCTCTGATAGAGATACAAAATTCTTGGGACTTTTTTGGAGGACTCTTTACAAGAAGTTAGGCATAAAATTGACTTTAAATTTTGTATACCATCCTCAGAGAGATGGGTTAATTGAAGTAGTTAAAAGTAGCCTAGGAAATAGTTTGAGAAGTTTGGTGAGTGATCATCCCAAATAATGGGATCAAGTCTTAGCACAAGCTATATTTACATACAATGATTTTCCAAACAAAATCACATGTATGAGTCCTTTTCAAATTTTATATGGAATGCACCCTAGAGAAATTTATGAATTGAGAAATATAGGTAAATAGGAGAAAATAAGTGCTGAGGGGGAAGAATTTGTAGTAGCAATGTAGGAGCTTCAAGAATTGGTAAAACAATGGTTGCAGGTAAATTCAAGAAAGTATAAATATTGAGCAGATTTAAAAATAAGAGAAATACAATTTGAAGTAGGAGATTTTGTACTTACACATTTGAGGAGAGAAAGATTCACAAGAGGGGAATATAATAAGTTAAAATATAAAAAATCTTGGACCTTGTAAAATCCTTATAAATTTTTTAGCAAATGCATATGAATTGGAGATTCTAGTAGATATTATAATCTCACATATATTTAATTTTACTAACATTTATCCTTACAATAAAGATGATGAACAAGAAAAGATTTATGAAGATGAAAAAGAATAGGATATTCCATGAAAGCAATAATTACCAAAGAAACTACAAGAACAATCAGATGCTATTTTGGATAAAAATAATTGTAATAAAATAGAGGTAAATATTATTTTCATTAATTAGTAAAATGGAAAGATCTTCCCCTTGAAGATTAAATTTGGATGTCAGCTTCAAAAATCAATAACTATGGGGTGACAGTGGAGTAAATCATCAGCAAGAGTTCATGAATAATCATTTTTTTACCTCGGTGGTCTGATGTAGGTGCATTTTGTTAGGGGTATTATTAATTATTTTTCTATATCAAAATGAAAATTAAAAAGGGTCAGAAACTAAAATATTAGTTAGATGTCAAGATGTCAATAGTTGTAAAGAATTTAAAATGTTTGAATAAGTTATAAAGATAGTGTTGAAATAATAAATAAACCCAAATAATCTATATCTGAAAGCACAATATCAGTATCCATTCCAATGAATAGATATGCTTTTTTACTAGGTAAAATGGGGAAAAGTCATTATAAATGTTAGAAGCTTACTATTTTGCCAAGCTAGTTTTTGAGTGTGTGTGTGTACATATATATGAGTAATTTTAACATTATTTTTGTGTAAGTACACTTAGTGTGTGAACATAGGTTAACTTACAGAGAAAAAGGAGAGACTCCAAATTCATCAAATCGACGTGATTGGCATGTTAAAGAAACCTGATGTTGGCTTTATTATAATCCCATTCAATGGGCATTAATAATGCTTTGTAATTGATCTGCATGTTAGTTTTTATTTGGTCATTTACTTTGTGTGGTGCCAATCCATTTATGTGGATTTGAGAAAATGTAAGTTAAAAATATTTTTATAAGAATAAAGAGGAGTGTTATATTTTTTCCTAGATTTATAGGGATGATAAAATTAAAAATATTTATTTTGATATATTTTTCCAAAGATCTTTATTGTAGGATGCATTGCATGATACTCGATCTGGTAGAATGTGAAGAAGAATGGTGATGGTTAAATATTAGTGTTGAAGATTTCATTGGAATGAGTTTTAAGCATAGTAAATTTATGATCAGAAGTATGATGACTTGTATAGGAGGAATGCAGTGCTTAATTTGACTTTGTTTTGTATAAAATAAAAGGGCAGTAAAAAATAATGGTTGACAAATTTATTATGTGAATAAATCGTAGCTATTTTAATCAAAAGATAGATATAATAAGCTAATTCTAGTTACTGTACAACAAATATGTATTTAGACATATTACACCGAAGGATATTGAAGGTCATTGATATTTGTATGGATAATACAAGTGCAACGATTTAATTTTGGAGTAGAATAAATTGAGCTAATAGTGGGGAGTTTTAAATAAACATATATATTTTTCGCATAATATTTTCTAAGTACCAAATATCAAGAAGTTTGGATTTCAAAGATACTCTCCATAATAAATGCATGTTGTAATTTAGAAAGGGTTTCAATTTTAAAATTTGGTTTGCATTCTCAAGAGTAAGGGCAAAAATTATAAAATTCTCAAAATATTTCTTTTTACAAATATTCACGCTTTGTCTAGAGAAATTAAAACAAAGTGTTATTTTTTAAATATTTCCACTATTGGTATCAACCCTACACACTTGAGAGAAATTTCAAACAAAGATGAAAACCCCACTGATATGTCATTATAATTGGGGACGTGTTTGGCATTAATAATGGACTAGATGGAAGTAATGATTAGAAGGTACTGATTGAGGATATGGTTAGCTCCAAACTACTTTTGGCTTTGCTTAAACCAAGGTGAGAAGACTAAAGGGGTAGCCTACTCACATAGAGGATTTTAAAATTTCATCTCTATGAGGACTTTTGGCACACAAGAATACAAACATGACTAAGGCCTAACCAAATATGCACACTTGACCTAAGAATGGCTATCACATTAAATGCATAAATGCACTATGTCACATACAAGCTATTGAAGATAGATAAAAAGTTCCTTGCAACTTTCATTCCAAAGAGTTGTTAATAATAGGGGTCTGGATGGAAGACTGCAATGCTAGTCTTTAAAGCAAAAAATGTAGGCACATTTTAGATGGTCATGATTTATGAATCTACAAGGAAAATAAAACTTAACATATGCAAAGGGAGTATTAATTATAGGGTACACTAGGCTAGGATAGGTTAGATAGTTTAACAAATGGGTGGTGTGCTGGTAGTTTTCAAACAATAGGTATTCTTTAAACATTCATGATATTACTTATTGCAAAAATTAATAAAAATAAAAATACAAAGTATAAGAAATACCAGGAGTGATTTATATCTATTAGTGCCAATATAATGCAAATATTGAAATGATTCTTCAACCCCTAGAGCATAGATTGCAACTAGAATTTCAAATGCTTTTTCCTATTGAATCCATAAACCTAGGGTGCCCTTAAAATGTATTCAACAACATATTTCCAAATATCACTATATAAAAGGGGTTATAACCCATATCTATGCTTAAAATGATAACCAGTAATGAACATAAAACTAGATATCCAGTTAGCATAACTTACAAAACACATCATTGTATTTCATCAAAATGAAATAGTAATAACCACAATTATTTTACATTATCTTGAAAGGAAATATTACATACATCTATATTTCAAAATGTTTTCATGGGGAAAAACATGGTGAGTTTGTTCCATGTTTGATAGGGGAGACATATAAACATGCTCTCAGAGCTCACTAATGGATATATAGTTGAAAAAACCTTACTAAGAGAGATAAAATACACATAAAATAGTGATTATAAAATTTGGAAGATCCTATACATAATAATAAAAAAAATTAATAACAAAAATCTTAGAATAGAGTATAAGCCCTCTATTTATACATTTTTTTACCAATTTTCAAAATTGGTAATGTGGGTTATAAATTGCAATATTGAAAAAATACAAAACAACCCTCTAAGTTCTATGAAGATGCTCACAGCTTGAAAATATTCCTTTCCATGCCTAGAATCTTCATCTATTTAAAATAAAAATAATTATTCTAACTGCCTTTACAATAAATTATGAATATGTATAACAAACCTTTGCTCTCTTTGGCTAGAAATGCCTTTCACATGAGGTGGAAGGATAATATTCATTTTGGAGGCCCAACAAACCCTTTATCTTCTTGTGTAAATACCTTGATATTCCTTTGACCACTCATTATCACAACTACAAACTTATGAACAACTACCCTTCCTCATATGCATGCTAAAAAAATCTTGCTCTTGCAATGATAGATTTTGAACACCGTAAATGCATGGCCATTTGAAAAATATCCTTTGGAATGACCCATCTAGATTTTATAGACGTATAATAATTGTCCCATGGATTATTTGAACAAGCAAATCAAATGAAAATGCAAAACTTAGGTTATTTTACCTTTATAGTTTTTGGCTCCAACTTGCCTTTTCAAAATTTGCTTTTTTCATTCTTTTTAAAATTTTGATATTTAGGATTAATTGCACATTTTATGATTCATAATTCATTACTTATCACTTTTTGACATTTTGGATAAATTCTAGTCCCTTTTGTAAATTTGTAATTTTCCTTCTTTTATGGAAATCTAGTTTTCATTTACAATTTTTTTTCTTGTATTGGGTAAATCTAGGTTTTATTTACAATTTTTTTGTTCCTTTGTGTTAAGGAAATCCAGAACCTAAGAGTAGTTTTACAATTTACAAATTACAAAATTACAAATTACATAATTAAAAATTAAATAATTGCACAACACAATTATAGTCCTACTAAAATGTTTTCTTAGGGAAATGGGAACTTAAACTACAATTTGTAATTTGCAAAATTTTAATACTGTAAATTATAGTTTGAGTTCCTATTTCCCTTAAAAACTTCCTTTATGGAAATGGGAACACTAGCTAGAATTTTCAAGTTGCAAAACTACTAAATTATAAATTGAATTTGGAGTTCCCATTTCCTTGAAAGGCTTCCCTTAGGGAAATGGGAACTCAATTTGCAATTTGTGAATTGTAAAACTACAAAATTACAAATTGTACTTAGAGTTTCCATTTCCCTAAAAGGCTTCTTTTAGGGTAATTGGAATTCAAACTTTAATTTTCAATTTAAATATTTACAAAATTGCTAATTGCCTTAGAAGTCCCCATTTGCATGAGGACCCCATTTTGAGTGGCATTGGCTAGGTGTTTGGAAGACCTAACTGTGATATGTAATTTTCATAAATGCAAAATTGTATTTATTCTCAAGATCTCCTTGAATCTCCTCTTAAGTTGATTTTTCTCCAAGCTTTGACTAGTGGAATTGCGAGAGTTGAACGTAATTTGTAATTGCATTTTGTAAATTGTTTCTACCATACAAACTTCCCAAGGACCTTTGGAGCTTTGTTTGCAATTTTTTGAAACTTACATAATTTTTGATTTTTTAATTTTTCATCAAAATCCATACTTACTCTAGCAAAGTACCATATATAATAATTTTCTAGAAACTCAACTCTTTCCTTGTAGTTATTACTTGATTTGGTTTTCATGCATTCCCCTAGCATAGTATTTTTTTTGGAGAATGTCATACTATTGCACGAGAAAAATTGAAAGACAATGTTGAAAACCTTGAAGCATGAATTACATTAAATGTTTTTTCATCTTGTCCATTTTCCTTTCTTTCTTTATTATTATTCTCAATCCATGGCATAAAATCCTCTAAAATTCTACAAAAAACAAACACATATTCTCTACAATCAAAGCCCTTCACAAGATGCCTAAATTAATTGGATTCCTCCAAAAAAATTGATGGAAAACTAACAACATTGAAGATAAGATGATTAGGTTTTAGAAAGTATGTAAATGGACATAACACCACTTCAAAAGAGGGAGGAGTCCCAATTCAGTGTTACCAATTGTACTAAGTAGTAGACAAACCAATAAAATAATAATAATCATGATAATAACTGTGAAACTTTGCAAGCTTATTTTGTAACTCTCCATCAAGAAACATATACAAGGGAATGAATTTGAATAATTAACATGCCATGGCATATCAACTACTCTCCAAATCAATGAATACTAGGGACTATAGAACAAAATTTTGTCTATCTTTTGATAGGGTTGCATTTGCATGTCTCAAAATCACAATAAGTAAATTTATGGAAGGTAATATCAAAGGAATATCAATCTTTTTTTATCTCTAAACTTTACTAGATCTTATTTGGTTACCATTTTATTTCAAAGAGACTCAAAGTCTTTATGCACCATGAACATAAGTTGATACCCAGTATCAACCATATGGTCTCCATTCATTGCTTATCCAAAGGCCTCCCTCTTCTTAGTCACATGATCTTTAAGGCTAAATGGTAAATCAAAATGTTGATAAATCTCACTAAGATTCTGACAAGGGACGAACTTGTTGGCATATAGTTTCACCTCATCCCTCACAACTTTTTTAGGCATGAAAATAGTACATTAAAAATAAAAATGTAGATGTTTTTTCCTCTCTTGCCTCTAGGTTATTATTGGACTATCAGTCAACACGCATTTCAAGTTTTAAATTTTTTGAATTTATTTTTACATCCATGGGATTTGGAGATGTAGGAGTAATTTTTAATTTAGTAAATTAAAAATTACATCCTAGTTTCACTTTTATGCCATTTACCATATTCTCTATGGGATCTAGAGATGGAGAGACAAATTGTAAATTTTGAGCAAGTCAAATTGATAGACAACAACATAAGGTCCACTATGATTTTCTCTTTTTCACTATGTGCTTTTCCTACATAGCTCATTGGTAGACTTCTACCTCCCAAATTGCAATTTATTTTTTAACCCCAAACCTTCAATGGAATTTCACACCATCATTTGCATTTTTTCTTGGTCAACCTACACTAAACCCCAAAACATTTGTTTAATACTATGCCTTTCCTTGACAACCCCACATTTTACAATTATTTAACTTTATTTTAATTCCACATAGGCATGTTTTCAATTGCATGACTAAATATTCTCTGTTTGGCCGTTGATTAGGTGGCACAAGGTTTCTCCATATTAACATTACCCATCTTTTTAAAACCTCTATGTTGTTAATTTGTTACTACAACATCTGACTATTGCATTCTAATATGGCTCTCCACATCCATATGTCATTCATTTCTCAATAAATGACATATATTCTTGGTGAAAATCTAAGCACCAAAATTAGCTCTCACTTGGGGATGTACACCTCCTATGGGTGTCCAAAAAGCCCTAGAACATAAGAACAAGTGCCAATCCATTTGGACATAGAGTCGACACTTTAGAAATTTGTAATAAAAATCCATGATAGCTAAATAAAAGAAGGCATACTAAAAAAAATAGATCAAGAGGATTTGAAAATGAACACATAACAAAAAAATGAAAGGAACTATTCAAGCAATTTCTAATGTAGAGGGACAACAAAGAAATAAACATCAAGACTATACACTATATAATATTCTACATAGTCAGAGGCTCAGTAAATTAAACATTTTATATGTATGCTAATAACTAGTGGCTCAAAAATTGTGCCATCCCTTAATATATTGAACTTTTCTAGTAATTTTTTGGCTAATGTGAAGTCAATTAATATTTTCACATTCTTGAAGGTATTATTTCTAGGATGTAATAAAATGATGAGTTAAATCAAATCCTTTCTACATGATCTCAAATATAGATAATACCAAGCTAAAATATCTTGGTAAATAGGCTTGTTTCTTTGCTATGATCATGTGAGTACCAAGTAAGAGTGCCTCACGATGATCAATGTCATTCGTGCACTCAAAGTACTTCTTGAAAGAAAACTAAAAACATCTATCCTTAGGGGCAAAAAAATAACCCCAACTCCATCTAATGACATTCTCCAAATAATGCCTTTTTTTTAAACCCCAACATCAAGAACAATTAGTTACTCAAAAACATCTACATTCCTAATGAAGTTACCCATTTCCACATCCATGTGCAACACTTTGTTTTTGAGTAAACTTCAGATATTGAATTACATCATGATTGGCTAACTCATATGCTTTTGTTATATGAACATCAATATCAAATTTAGGAATTAGGAAACATACCTTATTGATTGTACTCCAAAACTAATCAAAAATAGTACCACTCATCAATTCTATGGAGGAAAAAAATTTAAATTGGGAGATATGGCAACCAAAAATTAAAATCTCATCGTCATCATCATTAGATGCAGACTTAGGATCATCCACATCTTCATCAATTGGTTTAGTAGTATCATAGGGGGGATGTGGGAGAAAGCACTTGTCACACAAATCAATGTCAAAATAACAATTCACAACATTTACTTCAGGATTTAAAACATTAGACATTTCCTTTCCATCTGGTCTATTCTAATTTCTATCATCATATGAAGGATTCTTTTCTCTATCTTTATCTCCATTATGGAATGTAGGCCTTCCTTGTGCTTGACTTAGATTTGGAGATCTCTCTTAACTGGTAGACTCATGAGGCAGCCCCTTCCCAGCCTTGGCTAACTTGTAGGACATCTCTTTGATAGTAGAGGCCAAATTCTTAACATTCTCCTCAAGGTTGGCTATCTTAGTGGACTCCATTTTTTCTAGATTAACTAACTTTACATCATCCTACTTGTTGAAGGGATTTCCTACATCCTTTATATTGATCTCAATTTAGATGGACATATTGAATGCCATCTATAGGTTGGTAAGAGCTTTTTCCTTCAAGTAATATTCATTCTTCTTATTAAAGGCATCACAATATTTAATCAAGAATGATGTATCACTAGGGCTAATGTTCTCAGGAATTCACATCATGGTCTTATTGAATCATGTCTTGACATCCTGCACACACTCATTAGGGTTATTATTGATGTTTTCAAATTTAGCGAAGAGAAATATAGGATCATTCCTATCACCATAAGGAATATTTAAAACATTGTTCATATCTTCCCATGAGTCAATTCATCCACAAGGAAGGGAATTGAACCACTCTCACATGTCTTCTTTTAGCATGTGTACAAACAAATTGATGCACACATCATCATGCTCAACCTCATAATCCTCAATAATAATGTGAAAATCCCTCAAGTGTTAATCAACACTCACTGCGTTATTCCCTTAAAATTTGGGAATGTAGTTCCTTACTTCATTTGAGACTTTATTAGGATAACCCTCCATGTCATCAAAATTGATAGGCCTAAATCTAGTAATGTGAAATAAAGGATGCTCATTCTCATATTGGTCCCTATGCCTCATGATTGGTTCAATGGGAGGTTCAAAAATAATGGAAAAGGGTTATGAGCGGGTGAGTGAGGTGGACTTGGGAGATCAAACTTAAGAGGAGATCAACTAGATGAGAAGGAGATGGACTATAAAATTCAGAATTATTAGAACTATGACAATCTTTAATAATAGGAATTTCAACAAAAATAATTTTAGGATTACTAGAATTTTGATAGTCCAAATAGTATTTTGCATTTGAAATTTTCTCTTCAAAAGGCTTCTAAACTTTTTTCCTTCAGTTCTTATGAAAACTTAAGGTTGAGACGAGTTGTTTTGATGAGTTAGCTTTGAAAGATGATTTAAATCCTTCCAAATTTATTAAAAAAATATTAAATTTGAAGATATTCAAATTGGGAATTGATATTTATTTTAAACTAGATGATGTTTTGGAGTTGCCACTAGAAGAAATTTTTAGAATATAACCATTTATAGACTTGCAGTGATACATACTGAAACCATGTGTTGTTGAAATTAGTGATGATGTATGAAAGAAAATAAGTCAAAAATTTTAGATTCATATTTTAAATGGGAAACCATCTTAAAACATGAAAAATTTAGATCTCTTTGCAAGAAATTCATCAAAAGTCAATTATAAAATTTCTCAATTCCTAGCATTTCCCCAGTGGAGTGTTGAACTTGTTGACACCCAATATACAAAAGTAGGAAACAATAACCTAAAACTTAAAATAAATGAGATGATACAGAGATAATTTACTTTAAAATATGTAGCTAAGACTATTATATTAAATATTCTAACACAAATATCCCTAAGACCTAATTTTATGATAGCTCTCTATAAGAGTCCCTGACAACATGGGTGATAATGAGTGTTCTTGACAACATTGCTAGTAGAGTGGCATTAATAATGAACCAAATATATTTAAATCAATAAAAATATATGTAAATAAACTTAAAAATTATATCATCTCTCTACAAGAGTCCCCAGCAACACAAGTTCCACAAGTGTCTTTTCATTCACTGGTAATGGTACTAGTAGAGTGTTACAGCATTGATGACCATAATATAATAAAATTAGTATAAAGATAGGTAGATAAATTTAAAAATTATAGTATCTCTCTTCAATATTCCCTAACAACATAAGTAACTAATATTTGAATTTAATCCTTGACAACAGTTCCAGTAAAGTGGGGGCATTAATGAATAATAGATAATCAAATGTGAGAAATAATATGTAGATAAATTTTTAACATGAGTTCCTTATATCACTTTTCAAGAGTTATCAACAACAAAAGTGCCATGGATTTCTTTTAATTCCCTAGAAATGTCACCAAAAAAGTGTTGGATCCAAGTTATACACCTCTTTTGCTCAACCTTGCATACTTGAGAGAAATGACAAACAAAGATGAAAAACCCACTGATATGTAATTATAGATAGTGAAGGGTTTGGCATCAAGAATGGAAAAAATGTAGATAATCACTAGAGGAACCAAAAAAGGGTATAGTTATCTCCTTTCTACTTATGCTTCTACTTCAATCAAGGTGAGAGGACCTAATGGGTAGCTTGCTGAAATGGAGTGATTTTATAATTCAATCTCCATGAGGATTTTTAGCACACAATAATATAAATATGACCAGGGCCCAACCAAATTGACACACTCTACTCGGGAAGGGTTGTCACATGAAATGCACAAATTCACTAAGTCACATATAAACTACTTAAGATAAATGGGAAATTTCTTGTAAAATTTATTCTAAATATTTTTCAACAACAGGTGGTTGAATGGAAGACTACAATACTAGTCCTTAAAGCACAAAATGTAGGTACATTTTAGATAGGCAAGATTTATGAATCTATAAGGAAAATAACACTTAACATATGTAAAGGGTATATTATTTATAGGATAGAATAGGTTAGGATAGGTTAGATAATTTAAATAAAAGGGGTGGTCTGCTGGTGGTTTTCAAACATCAAGGATTCTTTCAATATTCATGACATCACTTATTGCAAATATGAAGAAAAATTCAAATGAAAACTATGAGAACTACTACGTTTGATTTACATCCATTGGTATCGATATAATTTTAATACCCAATTACTTCATAAAACATTAGAGCATAGACTAAAAGTAAAAATTCAAATACTTTTTCATACTGAATCTATAAACCTAGGGTGCTCTTAAAAGGTATTCAAAAACATATTTCCATATGTCACTATAGAAATGGGTTTATAACCCAAATCCATGCTAAAAATGGCAACCAATAATGAACATAAAAGTAAATATCCAATTATAATAACTTAAAAAACACATCATTGAATTTCATCAAGAGGAAATAGTAAGAACCACAAGTATTTTCCATTATCTTGAAATAAAATCTTACTTACATCAATGTTTCAAAATTCTATCATGGGGACAAGCATGGTGATTTTGCTCCATGTTGGACAATGGAGACATATAAACATGATCTCATAGATTTTTAATTGTTGTACAACTACAACCACCTTAGAAAGAGAATAAAAATGCACACACATAAATGATCCCAATATTTAGAAGATCCTATACTTAGGAAAAATAAAGACAAATAACAACCTTAGAATAGAGGATAAGCCGTTTATTTATACATTTTTACCACTTTTTAGATCCTAGAATGTGCGTTGAAATTTGATAATATTTAAAAATTACAAAACAACCCTCCTAGTTCTACCAAGATGCTCCTAGATAGAAAATATTCCTTGTCACACCTAGAATCTTCATCCATTTACAAGAAAAATCCTTATTCTAACTACCTCTACAATAAATGATGAATATTTGAAACAACCCTTTACTCTCCTTGGATTGAAATGCCTTTCACACTGTCTTGAAGGATATTATTCATTTTTAAGGCCCAAAAAATCCTTTATCTTCTTATGCAACTTCTTGGAGTTGTCTTTGGCCACTCATTTACATAATTGGAAAATTTTAGATAGATGCCCTTCCTCATATGCACGCTAAAGAATAAACCTTCTTTTTCAATGATAGATTTCTAAAACTCCAAATGAATGTCCATTTGAATAATCTTCTTTGTAATTGACCACTTTGAATTTGGAAACCTATAATATTTCTCCCATGGAGCATTTGAACAAGTAAAGTAAATGAAAAAGCAAAACATAGGTTATTTTACCATTTTAATTTTTATTCCAACTTGCCTTTTCACACTTTTCTTTTTTCACGTTTACTTTTTTGATGTTTTGGTTTGTAAGGTTAACTCCACTTTGCAGTACTTTTCTCTTTTTGACATTTTTGGGAAATTGTGGTCTATTTTGCAAATTTTCAATTTTCTTTGTTTTGGGGAAATCTGAATCCCCTTTGCAATTTGCAATTTGTCTTATTTTGAGGAAATTAGGGTCCCATTTTCAATTTTGTAGTTCCTTTGTATTAGGTAAATCTAAAACTTAGGATCACTTTTTCAATTTGTAAATTATAGAATTACAAATTGTAGAATTGTAATTCATAGTTGTAGTTCCCCTAGAATGTTTCCTTAGGGAAATGGGAACTCTAGTTGTAATTTGCAATTTAAATTTTTTTAAAATTTTAAATTGTAGTTCAAGTTTATGTTTCCCTAAAAAATATTCCTTTAGGGAAATGGGAACTCTAGCTACAATTCACAATCTAAAAAAATTAAAAATTGTAAATTGCACTTGGAGTTCTCATTTCCCTTAAAGACTTTGTTTATGAAAATGGGAATTATAGCTACAATTTATAATTTAAACAAAACAAAAAATTATAAATTTCACTTGGAGGTCTTGTTTCCCTGAAAGGCCTCCTTTAGGGAAATGGGAAATCTAACTACAATTTACAAATTTACATAATTTCAAATGGCCTTGAAAATTCCCATTTGCACTACAACCCTATAGTGGCAGGGAATTACTGGGGGTTTTGTAGACCTAACTATAATTTAAAATTTACACAAGGGAAAAATTATAGACTGGCATTTGTTCTCAAGATCTCCCTGAAGCTCCTCTTGAGTTTACTTTTCTCCAAGTTTTAACTGGTGGGATTTGGAGAGTTGATAATAATTTGTAATTAAAAATTAGATACTTGCATTTTTCAAATTTTTTCTCCCATAAAAAATTCCCAAGGACCTTTGGAGCTTTTTCTATAATTTTTTGAAACATGCAATTTTTTTGATTTTTCCTTTTTTCACCCAACTCCATTCTTGCTCCAACAAAGCTCCATGCCAAAGGTTTTTCAAAAAAGTCAAATATTTCCTTGTAGCCATTACTTGCTTTGGTTTTATGCATTCCCATAGAATAGGCATTTTTTTTGGAGAATACTACATTGTTGAATAGGCAAAATTTATAAATAATGGTGAAAATGTTGAAGCATGGATTCCGTCAAATATTTCTTCATCCTCATTCATTTCCCTTTTTTCTTGCCTATTATTCTAAACCCCTAGCATTATATCCTCTAAAATACTACAAAGAGGAAACACATATTCTCTAAAATCAAATACCTTCACAATATTTCCATGTTACACACACACACACACACACACACACACACACACACACACACACACACACACACACACACACACACACAGCACAGAGAGAGAGAGAGAGAGAGAGGAGAGGGAGAGAGAGAGAGAGATGAGGAGAGAGAGAGAGAGAGAGAGAGAGAGGGAGAGAGGAGAGAGAGAGAGAGAGAGAGAGAGAGAGAGAGAGAGAGAGAGAGATGAGAGAGAGAGAGAGAGAGAGAGAGAGAGAGAGAGAGAGAGAGGAGAGAGAGAGATGTAATCATATATGTATATTTACATACATGCACACATCCATACAAACATATACACATACATGCACACATGTGCACACATACACAAATAAACACAAAATATTAGGTCCTTTTCTCAACATTGATTAGAGGCCTTAATGTTATAGTGGTTGTGAATCAACCTTATAAAAATATATTTATTTTCATAACCATCCCACCTAGAGAACAAGTATAAAGTATGTCACACATAATCATGATAATTCCACTATTTTTTGTACCCAATGTCTATCACACATTAGAAATTATAGAAAATAGTTTTTTCATAGAGAAAACATATATCTTACACATGGGAAATTTCAATAATCAAGAAATTGTTATCTTCTAATTTAATAAAACATCGATCACATGTAATCAAATCAAGCAATAAATCATCAAAGAGTAGTCATCCCTCACACATAAGAAAGAAAAGAAACAAATTAAAATAAAGATAAATATGTTATGGTATCCACATAATTAATTCATCATGAAAACTTAAATGTTTTATCAAAATTTGAATTAATATGTGAAATAAAAATTAATTATAATAAATCATAATGCTTAAAATTGAATTTTGAGAAAAATAATTATTAATAAAAGAATGAACTTGATCAATTGCCAAAAAAAATAAGGAGGCTAAAAATGGAATGAAATAACAAAACATAGTTATTTCTATTTGATATTTGACTAAGTTGACTGACCAATAGTTAAAATTTGAAATTGGGTATTATGACTACATGCTTGGATGTTATGACAAAGATTGATGAAGGTTATGAGCATCGTATTCAAGTTAGGACCAAATTACACTTCTAAAATTAATTGGTTGGTCCTAAATTTCATTTTGAAATAGTAACTTATGTCATGATCATTTGTAATACCTTTAATTACATTTGTATGCATATATTTGATATTTTAAAATGTGTGGAATACATAGAAATAAATTTATAAACACTAAAGCCCTAATAGGGGTTTGTAATTATTAAAAACATGCAAATATAATAAAATGGAGTACAATAGGTACGATCTTATAATAATTAACCCCCATGAT
This sequence comes from Torreya grandis, assembly GCA_037957365.1. Classification (NCBI taxonomy): domain Eukaryota; kingdom Viridiplantae; phylum Streptophyta; class Pinopsida; order Cupressales; family Taxaceae; genus Torreya; species Torreya grandis. The sequence goes on from JARHVA010003253.1 coordinate 1,936,877, forward strand.
CATTTAGTGTTATCTATATATATAATACACTAAATATGGAATTCAAGCACACATAGTTCTCACAATGAGAGTAATTCATGTCATTTTGATCCTTTCACTATATGGGTTAAATTAATTTTCATGAATCTATATGGGATTAATAAATTTGTTGAGAACTAATTTAAATGCTTAGAATCAACAATGGGAAGAAGTGTAACTATGCCTTTGTATTGAAATTACCAAGTGATAGACTACATGGATTTGGAATAATCTAAAAATAATTCAGAAGTGGAAACCACATAATAGGAATATTTTAAAATGGATAAAAAATAAGATACTGCTTAATTTTAAAATTATATAATTATAATACCAAGGAAAAAAATATCCCATAGTATTTGGAATGCATACAATTGGTGAGAGCTACTAGACATTTTTATCCCCATACGTAAATGTGTTGCATTTTTATTTGTATCACCCTTAAAAATGCTTAGACTAGGTTTTAGCTATTAGAAAATTTCAATATGTTTTAGACATAAATATATTTAATTAAAAGTTTTTTGAAAGTATTTAGAATAAAACAATGTGGAAACATAGGTCATCATTAATGCATAAGCTAATTAAAGAAAGAAAACAAAAATTGGCATG
>JARHVA010003253.1:1945000-2045000 GCA_037957365.1 Torreya grandis
AGAATGAGTTGGTAGCAAACATGTTTTGTTTAGCACTATTAATTCATGTGTAGATATGAAGATGAAGCAAAAAAGGCCTAAATATGGGGCCCAAGAGCATGTTCACCACTAATAGATTAAAGTGGAGGAAAATAACTTCTACTAGGAGGTTCATTGTATTCAAGAAAAAACATAAACCAAGTGGATCACTTAAAAACCTATGGCAATGATTTTTTTCAGCTTGGTTGTAAGATGTAGGTCCATCTTATATGGACCCCAAAGTTGATTATTTTTTTTTTAAATATGGTTTATTAGATGTATTATAGGTTTATAGGTCTTAAGTATTCCATAATTGATGTCTATATGGTCTCAAGGAGCATAGAGTTCAAATTCTATCTCTTCCCACCAAAAGTTCATTTTTAGAAAATTTAATCTTACTAAGCATTTCAAAGGACTGTTATGTATATTTTGAAGGTGGTAGGATGTATTAAGCATAGATAATGGGTTTAGACCTTAAATAGGTTCATTAATATTCATGATAATAATTTCATAATGCTAGATATGTCATAATATGCGAAAATAAAGAAAGTACATTGTGATAAGCAACCTCCATGTAGTCAAAGGAATCAATATTTAGTTATGCCTTTCCAGAGGATAATAGAAGTAAATTTTTGGATGGTAAATAGTTATATGATTTAATAAGATTAATTAAGTATAATGATAAGATTTGTATTAAGAAAATTGGAGGAATGTATGTAACCCCTATTTTAGGAATATGAATACAAACCTCTATTGAAGGTCTTTCTTAATATTATTATCTATATTATTTTGTTGATGAATACATATAATGAGATTGATGATATTTATTTACAAATCTATTCAAGGATACAGATATTGGAAAGAATTAAATTTTAAAGACAAATAAGAAAATAGGCCCTATGTAGAAGTTATCAAGATTTAGATCCTATTCTAATAGTTATTTGTTTTTCCTAACTTGGATGTAAAGTATGTTTTTCAATGTTGATAATATAATGAATCTGATAATGGTTATATAAGTTTATGATATTAATTTTGAATGTGTTTCAAGTTAAAAATTTTAAGGAATGATAATAGAATCATTTGTGTTCATAAATATGCATACACAAACCACAATGTTATGTGAGTGACTTACTTTTTAAGTTGTGCTTATCATGAGAATTCATAACAAGGATTGGCAGATTGTTTTACATGTTGCATGAGGAAACATTAAAATGAGGTATGTGAGTTGGTTTCTAATGTGAGATAATGATTTAGAGTGATGTTTAATTATTTTTAATCCTTGAATAGATTTTAAACTTGAAGTGGGCCTCCAAATACCCCAAGATTTAATTCATTGTAACTTGTAGAATGAGTATCTACAGGGAATAAGTAAGAAAATATGATTAAAGTGTAGTAGAGGATAGACATTGGTTGGTTCCTATTTCCATAGTGTAATTAGAATAACCATAGATGCTAATCATCCTAATACAAAGTTTATAAAGAAAATTTGAAAGGTTAAGAACTAAAGAAATTACATCTTGGAGTCCTGTAGACTATGAATAAGCACAAAGTAGACCAAAATTTCATTGGAATCATAGTACAAAGGCATAATATAGTTATATTATTTATTATAAAATGTTTAAAAACATTAGATAGAACCTGAGAACCTATTTTTGATCCTTATAACCCTTAAATCTACTCATAATATAATTTGTCATGCTCTTGACTGGGACTGAGACATCAAAAACCCTAAACTAGAATCTGGTCATTTAAAGGAGTTTAAACAAACCTAATTTCAAAAAAATTTGTGGTCTAGTGTATTTTTTCATGCCCTTACTGAAAAACACATTTACAGACCCGTACAAACCTTGTGTACATAATTTTAGTGGCTAAGTGTTGTTTTAGGCTTGAAGACTAATTATAAGGGCTAACAGATGGAAAGTGGTCTTAGGAGAATATTCATGCCTTGAAAATTTATACATAGGTGTATTCTGATACAAGGAACATGAAATAGGCTTTTTATAGATATAAGAGGGTGTACTTTTATTTTACTAGAATATAATGATTGAGATAAGGTTAGAAGGAGTGTACAAAGAGTATGTAGAGCAATTAAGGGAATGAGCTGAGAGATGAATAGTGTTGGAGAGTTTTTGAAAGGGTAGGGAAGGTAATGAAACCTTTGATAAACAATTTCAAAAAATTTGAAATTACAAGATAACTAGATGTAACTCATCACCATTACGTGAAGTTTGAAATTAAGATTCATAGTCTAAAGAAGTGAGTTAAGAAATAAGGTTATGTGAGGGATTGGTGTATGCTCTACATCAGAATTATTGCATGATATCAAAATAATTAATTTATCACAAAAAATTGAAATTTTTATTAAAATTTGAATTAATGTGTGAATTAACAATAATGAATAAAAAGTAATTAGAAAAAATCATAATGATTAAAATTTTATTTTGAGAAGAATAATTTAAATAAAGGAATGAATTTGATCAATTTCCAAAAAAATAAGGAGGCTAAAAATTAAATGAAATAATAAAAAATATTTATTTCTATTTGATATCTAACTAATTTAACTGACCAATGGCTGAAATTTGAAATTAGGAACTATGACTACCATTGCTTGGAAGTTATGACTATGATTGATAAAGGTTATGAACATCATATTCATGTTAGGACCAAATTACACTTATAAAATTAATTGGTCAGTCTTGAATTTCATATTGAAATAGTAAGTTACATCATGATCATTTTTAATACCTTCTATTAGGTCTTTATGCATATATTTGATTTTTGAAAATATGTGGAATACATAAAAGTAAATTAATAAAAACTAAAACCCCAATAGGTTTTATAATGATTGAAAACATAATAATATGGAGAAAAATTATGATGATCTAATAATAATTAACCCCGTGATGATTGAGTTATATCTATAAATCTAATATTGTAAAGAGGGAATTGAAGAAGTCATAGTTCTCACACTGAGAGTGATTTATGTGATTGAGATACTTTCGCTATATGGGTTGAATTATTTAACATGATTTTATATGGTATTAATAAAACAACATACTAAATATTTTGAGGACTACTTGAAATTCTTATAATCAACATTCAGAAAAATATGTAAGATTTTCCCAATGTGCAAAATTCTAACTATGCCTTTGTATTAAAATTACCAAGTGATAGAGTAAATAGATATAAAATAACTCAAAATCAATGCAGAAGGGGAAACCACATAATAATAATCTTTGAAAATGGGTGAAAAAATAAGATACTATTTAATGTTAAAATTCTATAATTAGAGGACTAAGGAAAAGAACATCCCATAGGTGTTTGGAATGCCTACAACTAGTGAGAGCTAATGGACATTTTTTTCCATTAATTAAATGTGTTGAATTTTTATTTGGATAACCCTTACAAATTCTTACACTAATTTTATCTATTAGAACATTTAAATAGGTTTTATATATAAATTTATAAAATGAAAAGGTTTGTGCAAGTATTTAGGATAACACAATGTCGAAACATAGGTCGTCATTAATGCATAAGTTAATTAAAGCAAAAAAAATCAAAAATAACATGACCAAGTATTTTGTGACCAAACTTAGGTGTCTACACTTGACCCCACTTTAAAATTAAAGTAATAGATTAAAGGTAAGATTGTACTTTAATGTTTAAAATGTACTTTACCTTTTGGAAGAGCTATAAATCATGCATACGATATAAATAATGCAACATATGCCAAGGAAAATACCTTAACGATGCAAAACTAGTTAATTATAAGATGTCAAAGTTAAAAGATATATACATAAATTGAATTTATAAATATTGAAAAGAAAAAGGAATGAAATCACCTGTATGTGTGAGCCAATGTTTATCTTGTGACATTTTTTGGGGAGGATCCTTTCTTTAAGCATTTAAGATGATTGGTTACTTAGATAAACTAATGAATAATTACATGGTGAATAAATACCAAATAAATGTTTCTTTTGTAGAAGATATTATACCTATTGAATGATTAAAAGTCCTTAATTTAAATTAGATAGTATTTATAACTCTAATACATTAAACTTGTTGAAATTGAAAACAGATTCATAGACATAATTATAGAGTGAATTGAAGCAATAGACACCATAAAAAGAGAACATATAATAACCATGATCCTACCATTTCTGCATATGAACAAATGATATTTTACATATTGAAAAATAACATAGTTTATATGAATCTATATCATGTTCCGATTCATAAATGTGTAATTTGTGAATAAATGTAAAATAAAACTATGATTTTTTTTGAAACTTAAGCATGATCCTATTTTTCACTAAAAATTATGTGATTTTTTCACTTTGCTCTTAAAATGTGAGTTCTTATGTATACAATATTCCCCCATAATTTGTGATAATGATTGAATATTAAATTTTTTTCATCTTTTGAAACTATATTTTTTAACCAAAAGTACTTTTCTATTTTTAAAATGATTATCCAAGGTATAAAAAACCAACATAAATTTACTCTTTTGAGGTGAGGGAGTTCATCCTAAAATTCACTCATCTCAAAAGATAAGTTAAATGCAAGATGCATAGTAATATTTAATCATTTAATAATGTAGCATTTTGAAAATTATGTTAGAAAAGTAAGATATATTTTTATTTAATGATGAGTGTAATATGTGAGGCAAGGAATATCTAATGTTTCAAATAAGTTCATAGTTATATAATTAGTATATTATGTGATTTTAAGTACATGATATGGATACAACACTTACTAAACATAAATATCTCAATAGAAAAGACATTGAAATATAAATATCAAACACTAAGGCAAAGGGCCTAATGCAAGAGACATGTTCAAATGTACTATAATAGAAAATTGCATGCACAAGGAAAATTTATACATGAAAATGACATGATTAATGTTAGTAACAATGGACATGTTCAAATTTTGGACAAATAAAATGCCAAGGGCAAACTAAACTGGACATTTTCAAATGTCGCACACACCAAAAAAAATCTCATAGATAAATTAAATATATTTTGTACTTGTGAAATAATGGCCACACATAATGGGAAAATAAATATCTATTCTAATATGTACAACTAATAACATAAATATAATATAGAATAGAAATTTAGTCTAATCCATGTATAGATAAAGTGATCATAACCTATCAAATAGCCTATATATGTACATAATGTATTCTCAAGATATTATTAATACATTTTTATATATTATATAGATCAAAAATATAGTATTAATGGAATGATATCACATAAAAATACTATTAATTATGGATAATATGTCCCATTTTAACAAGGCTACTAGGTAAAGGCATTTCCAACACCTTAATCCATATGAAATTTGTATGTATTTCATAACACTCATGAATACCAATGACATACATGTTTTATATAAAATAAATATTATATAAATTAATCGTTTAATAAATAACATTATAAAATTATCCAAACTAAATGTATAATCATGATTCATTCTTGATTTTTTGATATTTTGAATATTTTTGAAATTTTTGTATTTTTTCAATATTTGTATTTTTTTAAACTTATAACATTTGGAAAATAAAAATAATAAAATCAAAATTAATAAATTAGAATAATGGAGAGGGATATGAAAAATATGATTTTTTTGTTAATATATAGTATGCCCTAAAAATTAATGTCATGGACATATATGAGTAAGATGCCTCCACTATATATGAATTGTAACTTTGAAAGACATGCAAGGAATATAAATGAGTATGCAAAGGACTAATTTTAAATAATCATTTAATAAAATTTACACTTGTTTAATTATGTCTTATGTATGAGAAATATATTATATTAAAAGAAAGACTTTTCATAAATAATTAGTGATTTTTATACTGAAACTAAGTAAAAAGTCTAAAATTGGCAATATTAAGGCTTTGCATGCTTTATTTTTTACTTGTGGGAATTTTTTTGAAATGGATTGGAAATTCCTATTGAGTGAAATCTTGCCAATAATTCTTTACTCTTACTATATGGGTTTGACATTATCATAAAAATGAAAATTTGTAATCACATATTATGTAAACATGGAGATAACTAGAAGAATATGGTAGAATTGATCATCATTTTCAACTAATTAGATATAGAGAGTGAAATTGAAGAGATAAGAGGGCATAAATTATTATGAGGCAAGGAATTATAAATATTTATCAAATGGATCAAATGGTTAAGTACTAGAATAAAATGTTACAAAAATAAAGAAGCTATGTACAATGATATTTTTTACTTTTATGTTTTTTTATTATTTTTTTATTAAGTGAAATACGTAATCAGATGTAAACACCTAAATATGGTAAAAAAAATCTCGAGCATTTCATTTTTTCCCTTATTCTACTTTAATTTTTTTTTCACTTATCATGACCTATTTTTTCACCTCACATTATCTTAAGGTATTGCATGGACCGTTCTAGTTTTTAAATTTATCTCTAACACATTTGAAAATATTTTAAAATATAAAAACACTGATAAGAATCTATAATGATACTTGATATATAAATATTATATTAAGCAACATAAATTTTTTATAGGGGTCAAGAGTGGCATGAATTCAAGACCCCTATGGTATGTTTCAGTCATTGGCTTTATAATGGTAAAATTTTAAATTTAAACCTTCTATTACTTGACCATTTCAAATAGGATTCTCATCATGTGGTTTTACATTTTTTATTGTTACAAAAAAAAGCTTAAGTGACTAATTACATCAATTAGAAATTTCAATATAGAAGCATACTTAAACTATTACAAATTGACAAAGGATTTCCTATTCTTCCTAATTATGATTCCAATAATTTCAAGTAATCCTAAGCTAAGTCAAAATAATTTTGTATTCACGGAAAAGTAAATAATGATTAATTATTCAATCCACACCTATATGCATTCATATAATTAAAGAAGTATAATCATATAAAACATTGTATATGAAATAACTACATGGATTTGAAGTCCCTCTTTGGATTATTAGATACATAGGAAACATTCATTATCATGGGGGTGATCGGGATAAGATAAACACAATAAAAATACACATTTTTTATATTTATTGTTTTTAATCACTACAATATATGTTAAGGTTCCAAGATTTTAAAATCTATATAGGTCTTCTACACACTTATGAAGGTCAATTTTTTGTATAAATATGTAATTTATACTATAAAAAGTTATAATGTTGTATGATTACATTTTTATATATAATTTAAGATGATAAGTTCATGCCACATGTGGTAGTTGGTCCTAACCCTTATGTGACATTCCTAACCTTATTCACTCTTAATCATAGAAATTATACACTAGTAAAAACAATTTTTTACTATTATAACCATGTATCAATCAACATAGTCATATCTTATAAATAAATAACAATTTTTTTTTCATTGTATAGATGTCCATATTTCAATCATTTTTACTTTTTCAAAATCAATATTTTACTTACAATCTGCATTTTTAAGTGCATTAAAGCATTCTGATTTATTCTATTAAATTTATCTTAATTAAGGTTAACTTACATATTAAATAATTTTTTTAAAAAATAAAAATTTATATCATACATGTTATTAATTAACATTATAGTGGATAAATATTTACAATACATTATCATTTCATCATATTCAATGCTTACTTTTATTTGACACATGTTTTGGATTATTTAGATCCATTCCCTTTCATCTACTTTTGAACACATGGTTTCATTTACTAGTTGTTATGGTTCTTGTTTCATAATAATAAAAATAATAAAAATATTATAAAATAAAAAAAATTATAACTTAGGCATGATTAGATATGTATTTTACATCATTGGCATATATTATTTATGTCATGATTGGTATATAACATACTCTTTTTGTATCACACATGTATCTAATTGGTATTATGAGTGTTATGTAATACATACAATTTAAAATGGATAAATATGTTGTTCTTTCCTCTATCCATTGGTCATTCTAAACTAAGGACATCTTATTTATATTTTATAATATTTACATGTGCTACAATTCAGTAACTCCTATCGTATTGAGCTATATATTTATTACAAATGGATTGATAACATCATTATATTAAATTACGTAAATAGGTGTGCATTTCCTATAATATGATTGCATAATATATCTACATGGAATAAAACATATTTCTAGTTGTATGATCCATTAATGCTATTACTTATACATAATAAACTAGATATATTTTTTGTATTATGTATGAACCTTCACCCTTGTGAGAAATTTTATTGAACAAATATATTCTATAGATCAAATAATAGTATCACACTCCTATAGGTGGCCAAAAATAATTTTAAAAATAAATTATAAAATATATTTAATATTTTTTTTAAGGAAAAGTGTATATCCACTAAATCTTTGGATATATAAGCTAAAACATAAATATTTTATTAATATGATATACCCAAAATTAAAATATTTTTAGGATAGATTGGAATTATATGTGACATATGATTAAAAGTGGCACACAATATTATGATTTTACCTATATCTTACTCTGAGTATGTAACATTTTAATATGTCCATTTATTATACCCCTTGGCCTTATGTTTAATGAAAAATATGAAAATGTCCCTTGTTTGTGACATTATTACTGTCATTTTTCTATGTCCATTGGCCTTAAATGTGAAATTTTTACTTATGTAACATTTAAACATGTCCTTTGTATGTCGCCATTGGCTTTATGTTTTGGCATTAGGCTTGTTGTGTTGATGTGCTTCTTAAGGTTTTTTAATTTGATGAGTATCATTATCTATATCATGCACTAACTATTTAATATGATTTATTAAAACTAATATCATGATATTCATTGATACATTAATCTAACCTTGACACCTTAGGCATTTCTTCATATGTTAAATATGTGCTTTAAATGATACACATCTTACTACATAATGTACATTTTCATATATACTATAATATTTAATTATTACATATTTATATGCACAAGAATATAAATATTTATTTTGAGATAAGTGATTTTTAGGATACTTCCATCACCTCAAAATTGGGGGTATTTTAGTGGGATTTTAATACATGAGATAATCCTTTATGATCAAAATTTAAATTTTATTACACATTATAGTTTCAAAGAATACAAAAATGTTAAAATTTTAATCAATGGTATATATTATTGGGTAATATACCATGCATATGCATTCACATTACATAAACCAATTAAAATATTCATACATTTTGGGTGAAAATATATTATCAGTCATAAGGTTCAAATGTAATTTACAAAATTACATCTACATTGATTTATATATTCGTGATAGAGTCCAATGCCATAATTTCAATATTATTTTTTATTTTTAGTCATAGTAAGGAAATGGATTTTCTCAATTGTCATTAGATAATGCATAAAGTAACTATGGATCAAAGTGATTATTAAATCTATAAGTCATTTTAAATGGTTTGTTCACTTAGTGCGTATAACACAAAAAATAGATATTTAAATCCCTCCAACATTATATCCTATGAATCCATTATATATTTAAAACCATTTAGATATTTGGGTTATAAATACAACTAATGCAAATAGAGGTTTATGAATCCATCAATGTATTCTATTTTCTATTCATGTTTGATCTAAATTGATTCTTGATAAACTTGAATTTATAATTATTTCAACAGAGGAACTAATTTTTCCAAGTGCTTCATGAAAATCATAAACTATTCAATGCTTCAAGGAAGCATCATATTTAATTAAAAATTAAAAAAATAACTAATATTGGGATTCACATAAACCAGTGTATTCCTCCATCGATTCCATTTTCAAGTTTTCAATTTTGAAAGTTTAATACTTTTATAAATTAGAATGAGAAAAAATGTCTAATTCATGAATTATTTTAGTGATTTTTAAGTTAAAGTGTCATATAAAAGTTAAGTATCCACTAAAATTCCAAGTGTGTTTTAAAAAATTAGGCATATCTTTTTTTTACTATAGTAACTTAATTTGTACAAAAAAGGTAGGAAAATGTACTTACTACAATTTAGTCTTAAATAATTAATAATTTTAGTTTTTTTCTGATTTTTAACTTTGTTAACTTGATCACTTAATATGGACATAACTCACTACCTCACTAGATCTTAAGTACTTGCATGGACATATCCCATTTTAAGTTATTATTGAACACCTACAAAAATGTTTTTAATAATTAAAAATCTCAATAAGAATATGTATGGACATCCCAAATAATCAATTTTCAAGTTTACCCTTGAATATACAATTGACCACTATTGGTCAATAATGGTAGTTGGTCTTGATTATTATGGCTTGATGTCATCATTCATATATAAATGTCTATTTATAAATATTAAACCTTCCCATACAATTTTTTATCTATTAATAGGATATGTAACATGAATTTTTCCATTTTAGAGTGTTATAAGGGCATATTTAAGTAACCTATACTACCATTTGTATACTTTTACTATTAAGGGACACTTACTCTATCACACATTGAGCCAATATTACTTATTTTCCCAAATATAACTCTAATTATTTGAAATAGACCTTATTGAAGTCAAGAGACTCTTTTTCTAATTCAAAAGAAGAATCATCAAATATTCAATCAATCTCTAAATGCATTCATGTAGCTGAAACAAGTACAATTACACAAATCACTCTAAGTGGGAAAAAATTATGGTATTAGTATCCATATTTTGAGTATTAGATGTGTCTGTAGTAATATGTCATCATGACGATGATTGCATCCATCTTATCCCATCGTACTCCCCCTTTTATTTTTACAAGATTTCATCTATTGCAATCCCTAGTATGATTTAAAATTTAAATAAATCATTTTTATACCATTTTTGTTCACTTGAAGGTAAAAATTATTATTTTTCTTTAATTTTTAATTTTTCTTTTTTTTAAAAAAGAAAGAAACTAGGAATAGGGGTGTGTAGAAAAAATTATTTAAAATGCAAGCATTCAATCTAAGTGATTGTGGAGAAATCCTTTTTGGCTTGGGAGGATGACCTAAAAATTAAAAAACACTAAAATAAACATGTTTGTTAGAGAATTAGATGGGTGGCTTGCCTAGCATGAGCTAGATCTTAGAAGTGAAAGATTTGTAGGAGGATGTCGATCCACCTTATTCAAAACACTTAAGTTGGAATGATGAAAGTATTAGATTTTTCATAAAAATAGAAAATAAATGATACTAAAAAATTAAATAACTAAATCTGATACAATAAAGTTAATTGCTTTTTAAAATATAACTAAATGAATACAATAATTTAATTAATACTAATGCTGAAAATTAGTGAAGGCTATGGTTTTAGTTTGATAAAGTGGTGAGGGTCAAAAAGATTCTTTTGTTGGTTTGGGTAAATGGTCAACTCTGAAATTATACAAAGAGATGAATAGATAATTGAGGCAAATCAGTAAATATGTCAAAGGAAAAAGAAAGGTAAAGATGGCAAATAGGGAAAAGAGATAAATGACGCAAAGAGTTGAATGGGATAAAGGGGATAAATGAAATGGAAATAGCCAAAGGAATTAAATCTGGTGAATGGGATAGAGAGGAAGAGGTTAAGGGATCAATATTATGGAGGTTAAGAAATGGAAATTCTAAAGGGAAATAAATAAATAACTAAAATTATTAAAAAATAAATAAATAAATAATTACCTCAATGTTGTTGAAGTGGCTTGAAGATGTTGATGATGGTTGAGTGTTGATGAAGCTTGAAGCAATTTTCTTAGACCTTCATTAATTTGATATTTTCTCTTCCAATATGATGACCTCCTCCAAAAAGCTACAACAAGATGTTAAAAACCAAAGACTAACTTCCAACTTAACCTATGGTGAAGGAGAGGGGGCGGGGCATATCTATAGTATTTGATGTTAGGAAACATGCCATAAGAGTGAAATAGTGAAGCAATTCAAATTTTTCCAAGTGTTGCATGATTTATTCAAGGTGAGGTTGCTGGGGGTTCCCATGTGGGCTAGAAAATATTCCTCTTCGCACATGAATCCAAGTTTGAATGAAAGTTATGCACATGGGTTTGAGTGAGACCAAAGACTTTTTATCATCCTTATTTATCTTCACTAAAGAACTTAAAGAGGTGGCACACCAAATTTTTCACAATTTTCCATGTGGGGGATGAAACTGACAAGGTGTGGTGGGCGACGATTCTAATATGGCTTAAAAAGTCCCTCATTTGGGTTAGTGGGCCTCCATTTGGGTTAAGAAGTCAAAAATAGGTGCCCTTTGTCTTTCCCAATGTCTTAAGGAGGTAAGTATCTCTTTTAAAGTATAATTTCATATGGGAAGACAAAAATACATGTTGAATAATGACACCTTAATGGTAAATTTTCCACATTTCAAATGGGGGCCTTGTGATGCTTGAATGAGGTCAGTAAGTACTTTGGAAAGGGTCCTAGGTGGGGTATGATGTTCCACATCAAACCAAATCACTTCTAAGCCACATCACTTCCCATATCACCTCAAAATCAACTCCCATGTCACTTGGCATGTCACATGCCATGTCATCATGAATAGTGATAGTGGGTCCAATAATGAATAGTGAAGTGAAAAGTAATTTTGAATAGTACATTCAAATGGTGATTATGGATTATATTTGTTACTAGAAATATAGTTATTTATTTAGGTTAAGGGGTTTTTGGGAAGGTTTAAATTTTTTTAGGGGATCCTAACGCATTTAGTCATCGAAAACTGTAAATGTGTAGTTTTCTAGTGTCTACAATTTGCCCCTTTTTGTTATGTAGCTTAGAATTAACAAGATGCAAAACAAAAACAAATCACTTAGTTAAAGGTCAGGATTCCTTGAGTATGAGAGGAGGTGTTCCCCCTCAAACCAAGAGTTGATGAGGAAAGGTCAAATTAGGTGTAGGTTTCATAAGTAATTAATGGGGAGGCACTAGGTGGTGCCAAAAGGTAGATAGGTATGTGAAATGCCAATGGGTTAAACAAATATAACTAAGAACAATAGTCAAGATTATGTAGAGACTAAAAGTGCCAATGTTGACAAAAAAATGTTAGGTTCTAAGATAAATGACAAGGTATCTAGTCCCTAGTGTTGGTCGTTGCTGATCAAGTTAGTCTTATCAAGGCTCTTAGATAGGGTCAGAGTTAACTCACATATCCACTGAAGGAAATGCTCTTGAGAAAATATTTATGGTCCAATTTTTACATGAGGTGGTGAGAACATTTAAAAGTTCAATACAACAAGGTTGGTCATTGAGAGAAAAAGTTATTAAAAAAAATAGAAATGCACTAGGTTAATGGCAACTGATATCAAGGTGGACATGGTGAAAGCATGGGTGGATTAGGTATGGGTTGTAAGGGAATGCCTGAGTGGAATCTAGATGTATGGGGTAAGTACATGCTACCTACATAGTTCCATGGATAGGAATCCAAAAAATAATGTCAAGCTAAATGTAGTTCATTTAAGACAAATGGTGTTGGTTAACTTGGTTGCCTCAATTTGATATCATGTAAGAAGGTCCAGGGAAAGGCTTTAGATAAAGTGAAATTCCAAAGGGTGGAAAAGATGGCTATCAAATATCTTCTGATGGGTGTAGTGTAAATGGTGGATGAGATTACTTAGGATGTAATTAGATGATTGCATCAAATATGCAAAAGGAATTTGCATCCATGGATAAGTAGGTTGAAGCATGAATTTCATGCCACCATCATAAATAAAAGAAAAGGTAGAAATATGTGGTACTAGGATTTGGAAAATTTAGAACTAATCAAATTATCATGCTGATTTGATGGGTTCTTTCATCACCATCCAGATAAGCTAGCATTGTTCACATTCCACAATAATGTCATTAATAGGATATTGAAGGTTAATATTCAGTGGTTTGGGAAAGCAAAGTATTAGAGTGGGTAAATGAGACGTGGCCAAGATTCAAACTCTTGACCCTTAAGTCAGTAGGACCCCAAAATAAGTCAGCATTGAGTTTTTTAGGGAATTGAAAGAAAGATGTCAAGGGTTTTGGAATATGGAGTGAGGTGAATAATAATAGCATTAATTAATTGAGGGAGAAAGTTTTGGATTATGATTAAAAAGTAGGGATATTGATAGGCATAATAAGATGTAGTCCAAAAATGGAGAATCAAGGGAAATTATTTGTTAAAAGGTTAGTACGTGTGGGAGGGTGTAGCTATCATCCCCACATGGGTATCCTAAATCTTCAATTTGAAGGTGGTTTTAGTTTTTATTCTAAAATCTTTAAAGGTTGAAGTAAAAGGGGTTCAAAATAGGTAGGACCAGAAGGGTGGGGAAGGAATTTTCATCCTGATGGCTGAACAATGCTCATGTTTGTTCATTGGTCATATGATACCATGGTCCTGGCCAATTGTGTTATAGATTCATAAGATTGGTATATATCTCATAGTAAGCCAAAATATATTGGAAGACTTTGGAGGCCATAGTATGTTCAAATGGGTAGAGGGTTGAAGAGGAAAAAGGTGATAGGGAGGGTAATGCGAGAAGTTAGAGGGGGCCAAAAAAAAGTCTAAGCATAACATATAGAGGCATTAAAGGAAGAAAGGGGTACTCTTAATGTAGGGAACTTGACAATATTTTCTTCATTAAGGCAAGGGCATAGAGGATACAAGGAAGTAAATAGGAGATGTATGCAAAAGTAGTACAACTAGTGACCACACGCTAAAGAGGTGGAGGTGAAATTTTAGAACATAAGGGAGATCTAACAAGGGATGACGTAAAGGTGGACCCGTAGATGAATGAAGATAAAACAATGTGGTCACAGATAAAGACAAAGGTTGAGAAGGATGTAAGAAGATAGGCATGGTCATATAGGTCAAGAAGAATAAGGAAGGACATGAAGGGAGATGAAAAAATGAAATGAAATAGAGAAAAGAGAAGAAAAATAAAATCTATAATATTGGGAGTGAGAGATTCACTAGAGAATGATGAATTAGAGAATTGAATAGGATGGGGAGAGAAGTGTAACAATCATGAAGGGTAATGGAATAATGAGGGATATGGGTGGTGATGAAAGGTTTGAAAACAAGTCTAAAAAATATGAAAGAGAAAATAGTTTGGTGATGAAAATGAAAAACAAGGAAACAAATGGAAGAAAGGGAAATATGATGGAAAAAGGAGCAAAATGAGGACACAAAGAGGATGATAAGAGATGGAAGAATCAGGTGGTATGTTGACCAAGTAACCATGGGTGATGATATTCAAGGAGAAGAATAATGAAGCAAAGAAAATGGTGGTTTTGGAGATTAGAATGGGATGGAAAATTGGAAAGGGGTGAAGAATGAGGTGAACAAAAGGATGGGTAGACAAGAAGGTGAAGAGAGAAGGTAGGTGTTAATCAGCTTATTAGAAGAGATTAACAAGCTGAAGGGGTGATTAGAAGAAATTAACAAGCTAAAAAATGGTGAGGTGGTGAAGAAATAGGGGGACACAGTAAAAGGGAGTGAGATGAAACTAAGGGATTAGGATCAGGGATGATAAGAAAAAAATCAAAGAATTGAAACAAGGATACAAAGCATGGATACTCACATAGATGCAAAAGATAAGTGAGTATTGAGATGGAAAGTGGAAAGTGGGAAGGTAAAAAGGGCCATAGGGAAAAAGAGATAAGAAGAAAAGGTCTATTATGGATTGCTTCTCAAATGATAAATACCTATGGAGAAATTAGTTGTGGAGGAAAAAGGGAAAGATAAAAATGATGAAAGGATGGAAAAAAATCAAATAGGAAATTTGGAAAATGGGTATGGTTGGAAGATTGATGGAATGGTAGAGAGTGGTGGTACACATAAAGAAAAACTATAGCAATAAAAGAAATAGAAAGTTTACAAGATTCATAGTGTGATGTGGAATGGGTGAGGGAAAAAGAGTGATAAATAGGGTATGAAAAGTAGCCAAGGTTGATGGTATATTATGAGGATGGATAAATAAGTTGAAGAGGATAAAGGGCAAGGTTGGTAATAAGGTGAAAGAGAGGTATAAAATTAAAAATATGGGTGGGTAAATAGGCCATGAAGCATATGCAAGGAAAGCTGATGGGGAGGCTAATGAAGAAGGCATGGAGGTGGCTTTATGGGAGGTAACATGGGCCAATAGGGAATTCTATCAACCCTCATGTCAAAAGATATTCACAATCTGGAGGTAGGGAGATGGTTAGGAGATAGGTAGAGAAGTAGAGGAAGATATTTTAGGTGAGAAGGGAAAATAAAGTAAAGGAAGTGGCTAAGATAACCTTAGTAACTAAATGCTACCTATTCAAGCAGACACTACCAGTGGTTGGGGTCTGATGTTTAGATATTGTGGCAATGGGCTGGTAGGAATAGGAGGGTAATGTGTTGGATATTATTGGTCAAATTTTATTATGCTTGAGTTTGTGTGGATACTTATGAATGTTATGGTTATGGTTATGATTGTTATGGTTATGGTTATGGTTGGTATGGTTATGGTTATTGTTATCTTTCTTAATGTAAAAGAAATGACTATTGTTTTTGCAATGTTGGATGGTACAAGTCATCGTGAAAACATCAATCATGCACACTAAAATAAGAATAGGGTCTGATGCTTTGTTTTTGATAAGTAATAAACATAGACCCAAAGTGAGATCAACTTAATGAATATAATCCATTAAATTTTTTTTCATGAATGGTCATTAGTTGATAAAAAAAAGGTTTCATGATCATAGGGTGTCAAGTAAGCTCTAAATCCTTTGATTTATATATAGTCGAAAGGGCAGATGGGTGATAGGTGGTGTGAAGGGTAACTAGTGATATGTATGATAACCTCATGTGAATTAGTTTTCCCCTCTTATAAGTGGCCTAAGAATATTAATAGATAAGTCCATGACATATTTTATATGTAGATTAATCAATGTGAGAAGTCTACATGTGAAAGTTGATTGTGGCATTAGCTTTTTTTGTTATAGTGGGTCTTTCACTTTATTGTTGTATATGGGAAGTTGATTTATGTGGGAAGATTTAATGAAACTACTCTATTTTTGACAAAGTTAACTCAACCATCCTTTAATAGATTGGTCTAAGCTTATTAGATTTGTTTTAATGTTCTTGATAGCTATCCTTAAAGGGAGAAGTCTACCTTAAAGGTAGTTGTCCTTTGAGGGAGTAGTTTGCAATGCTTAAGATATTAACCCAATTAATTATTTCAAGATGAAATGTGTTTATACATGAACCAATCTAACTAGGTTCATAGGTTTACCTTTATAAGGGTAAAGCTTTACATAAGAATGTCAATGATATGTGAAAGGGTGTGGTTTTGAGCGACAATGACCATGGGATTCCATCTTGTTAGAGATGAAAACTATCCATTAAAACCATGCTATGGGTAGATCCGTGTTACCCATATTTAGTATTAGGCCATGACTATAATGGTTAGTCATATGGTTTAATTTTGTAATGAATTATCCTCAAAAGGGGTTGAAGAAGGTGGGTGAAGGTGAAAAATCTCATAATCAAGGGACAAGCTTAAATTAGACAAATGGGTGAGCTCGATCCTTCTTTAACATAAAAATTGATGCAGATGAAAAGCATTAAGAAGCCCAAGTTTGGGTTTACCTTTAAGAGAGGAAAAATGATAAATTCCTGATCCATACTTATGGGTAATGATGTAGGGTCCAAGCCAACTTGCCTTGTTTACTCTTCTTCATGTTGGTCACATATTGGTTTTATTTTAGGAAGAGATCTCTAATATTGAATTTTGGTTATTTGAGGTACTTATTATAATCATGTGTGATACATCCTTAATATATATGAAGGTGGGTGAGAGCTAATAAATGATTCTAATCAAGTAACTCAAGATAAGATAAACAATGCCGATGAAAATCTTCCTCAAAAATGAGTTCCTTCAAATATATGCAAAGAGAGGGGATTTGGACTTCAAGAGGTAAGAATGCCTCTAATTTGAAGACTAGAGAAAAATAGGTCATACCATTGGAGGTTTTAATGCTAGTGTGATAGGCTAATAAGGTTAATGAGATGTGCAAGTGTCAATCCTAACCTGAAGCAATGACAACTTTGGTTAATATTTTGGTGAGAGTTTTATTAGAGGATTTCACTTGTCTATTTGTATGTGGTCGGTAAGGCAAGGAAAAGCTTAAATTCATGCCAAATGTATCACATAAACATTGGAATTACTTATTATTGAAGGATTTACCATTATCGTTGATGATCCTATGAGGAAGACCAAAGTGGCAAATGATATGGTGGTTGATAAAGTCAACAATATTTTCCACTTTGGTAAAGATTAGAGGAATAGCTTCCACCCACTTGGTAATGTATTTGATGGTTTTGATGATTGAGCTATGCCATTAAAAATAATGGGGCTTAATTTTCACAATGAGAGCAAGCCCCCATTGAGAGATAGGTCAAAAGTCCGTAGATACTTGGAAGACATTGGCTGACAGATGATGTAAATTAGCATGTTATTAACATTTAGAAATTTTTATGACATAATCACAATAATCTTGGTTGAGGGTAGACCAATAGTAACCAAGGTGAAGGATACATTTAGTGACTACTAGGCCATTAAAGTGTCCCCCACATATCTCATCATGTGTTTCCTTGATGGAATGGGAAGCTTCATGGATATGTAGGCAACGAGGAAGGAGACCATCAAAATGACGTTTGTAAAGGATTCCAAATAGTACAGTATAATGAGAGGTATCCTGACTAAAATATCTTTGGGCATTCCTAGAGAGGTTGGGAGGAACAATGCCTAGGTTGAGGTAGTTGAAATTTTGGTCATACCAAATGTTGGATGGGGATTCCTCTACACTAAAAATGGTAAGGAGGTTAGATTGGCCATAAGAGGGTGTGGTAAAATGATGAATGATGATAAATATTTTGGAATTAGAAGGCTAAGAAGGGATCTGAGAAGCAATGCAAGTCATTGTATCTACAAATTTATTAGTAGATTATGGAATGGATTGGACTAGGTAATGCTTGAATGATTTTAAGAGTTTTTCAATGAAATTCTTATATTTTAGAAAGATATCATTTTTACATTGATAGGATCCATTAACATGGTTAACAATAAGCTAGGAATCACCAAAGACATGGATTGTCTTAGTTACCAAGCTTTGAGCAGTTTAGAGACCTATCAATAGGGCTTCATACTCAGCCATATTATTGGTGCATTCAAATTCAAATTTGAAGGAGAGAGGAAGCAGTTCACCATCAAGAGGAATGAGAATAACTCTAGAATACCCTCCTTGTTGGCATTTCAAGCCATGAAATAACATGGTCATTTGGTAGATTATGTCATCTTATTGAAAAAGCGTTTCGATAGACTCATCTGAAAAGTCAAGATGAGGTTGTTGGTTATTTGGTAAAGGAGAATTGACCAATTAATCAAAAATTACCTGACCTTTAATTGACTTTTGTTGGAGGAATTCAAGGTCAAATTTAGTTATGATCATGAGCCACTTCCCCATGCAATAATTTATGTATCATTTAGAGTCTATGAATTTGAGTGGGTTGGTATTAGTGATGACATAGGTTTTATGGTTAAGAAGGTAGTGGTCGAGTTTGGTGGCCATTAAGTTCAATGCTAAGTAGAGTTTCTTGGTGTGTCTATATTGAGTTTCATAGTCTATAAGTGTATGGATAATGTACTATATGACTTTCTCTTTGTGTTATTCATCTCGGTGAGCAAACATTGCCCCTAAGGAATGGTTAGTGGTAGAGATATATAGGTAAAAGGGGTGGTCATACTTCAAAGAGGTGAGGAAAATTGGTGACAAAAGGTACTATTTAAATTAATCAAATACTATTTAAATTAATCAAATGATTTTTGACAATCACTACTCCATTTTAAAGACACATCATTCTTCAGAAGGTGAGGGAAAGGTTGGCACTAGTCTAAAATTTGGGAAATGAAATGACAAATGGATTGAAGTTTTCCCTAAAGGCTATGGAGCTATTTAAGGTTGGTTTGAGGAGGCATGTCCAAAATTACTCTAACATTATAAAGCTCTACTTCAATTCCATGAAGAGAGATGATGAAGCAAAGAATCTTTCCTTAAAGGACCCTAAAAATGTATTTCTTGAGATTTAGGTAAACATGATAATAGATGAGGTATTCAAATATTATTGTAAGAATAATAAAGTGATTTGTTTAGAGTTTATATTTCTTGATAATGTCATCCACATAGTCTTCTAGAATCTTATGGATGATATCATTGAAAATATAAGCCATGGCAAGTTGGTAGGTTGCATCAGCATTCTTTAACTTGAAAGGCATGAATCTATAGAAGAAATTTCCCTAAGGGATGATAAAGGCAATGTTATATTGATCTTCAAGAGCAATCAAGATCTTATTATAACCCAAAAACCCATCCATGAGAGATAACATCTCATGGCTAGTTATAAGATCAACAAGCTGGTTAATGCTAGGTAGAGGGAATTCATCCTTGGGGTAGGAAAGGTTAGGGTCATGAAATTCCACACAAATATGTAGAAATTGAGTGACTTTGGTGATAGATAAAATGTTTGAGACCCATTGGGGGTAGTCAATGGGTTCAATGAAGTTTATAGATAGGAGACACTAAAGCTCTTCTTTGATGAGAAGGGATATGTGAGGATGCATGCATTGAAGCTTCTATTTAATACGCTTGGCATCATGGTGAGTGAATATGTTATGGTTAACAATGGTAGGGTCAATTCTAGGCATATCATTTTAAGACCAAGTGAATGTTATGCTACGGTCTTGGAGAAAATATGAGAAATCCTAAAGTTCCTTGGTATTCAATGATTTGCCTAATTTGACAATGTGAGGGTTATCTAGAGTGCCCAGGTTTATATTGATGGTAGATTCATTAAACATAGTTGGGGCCTTAGGAGGAAGGTATTTATTGATAGAAGAATCTCCACACTAAGGTAGGTAAGAATGGAATCATCATCTTGATGATAGATGGTGTTGATGATGGGAGAATTAGTCTCTACCATTTTAGGGTGTACAAGTGGAAGGACTTTGGTTTAGCCAATCTTATGGTAGATGAGAGGGCCTAAACTTACAATATTGATAAAAATTGTTAGGAGGGATAATATCAAGTTCTTCATGTTGAGAAAGTGGTTGGGTTGGTAAGGATGGGATATTTTCCTTTGTGATGGAAATGGATTTGGGTGATTTGGTGGATTCTTGAGGTGGTTCATACCCAAGGCCAAATGACTCATGAGGTTACAAAGTTTTGAGATGGGGTAACTCATGAGGCATTTATTAATAGTGACTAAGGCCAAATCCTCTTCAAGCACATCTATAAATATACAACATAGCAAACTCTAGTTTGCTAAGACAAGAAAATTTAGAAGTAAATGGTTGGATGGATGATGTAGTGGTAGGGGATGAAAGTGGCTGATCAAGTCCCTCATAAATCAAATTCATTTTATGGTTAGGGAGACCAATGGGTATTATGGTTCCAATGTTAGGGTCATAAGAAGGGTCATCTCTGAGATTCACATATTCATAAGGGGTAAGAAAGGCATCTAAGGCTAAGAGTCTATATTACCCTAAAGAAATTCAATGGAATTTGGTTGTCATGGGGTCATATATAGGAATATGTGAAGAGGGGATAGATGCTATAGTGGAAGCTTCATCAACATTGGGTGTGTAAATGCTATGTTTTTTGATTGGTGAGGTTATGTTTGTTGGCATATGATTGTGTGGTGGATAAAAGAGGAATAATGATGTCAGTTGATCGATATGTAATATTTCAAGATGTAAAAGGACTAGGGTTAGTTTGGATAGTCAAAACTTGCCCTTCATGTTCAAACATGACACATGAATGTAGGGTGGAAGGGACACAAATCATGGCATGAATCCATGAGCATCTAAGTAAAATGTTATATTGAAACTCTCCTTCTACAACATAAAAGAGATCAAGAATAGTATGCATCTCTACACAGATGTGGAGGACAACAATGCATAAGGTCATAGCCATAGTATCATTGAATGATCAAAAAAGCACTAAGCTATAAAACATGATGTTCTTAGGTAATTTTAGTTGGTCATAAACATGGGAGAAGATAATATTAATGTTATCTCCCCCATCTATCATCACCTTTTTGATGTGGGTTTGATTTATGTATGATGTAATGATTGGGATCCACTAAAATAACATTGTATTTTTGAATTCTTTAAAGTGACAAGGTTAGAAGTTAAAGGGTACCAACAAAAGTGGCTAGAGGCTGAGGATCATTGGGTTAGATCTTGATGGATTGTAGATCCCTTATTAGTACTTGATAGTGATGGGGAGATGTAGAGATTAAATCATACATGCTCATCTTTATTGGAGTTTGGTGAAGTTGCATGAGTATAGCTTTTCATATGGATATTGCATATGGGTTAGGGTATGGAGGGTTAGATGGGGAGGCACCTAATATAGACACCTTGTTTTTTTATTTAAGATGAATAAGGTTGGTTATTATTTACATAGGATTTTAGAGAGGGGCAAGTCCAAGGAATGGATTCCTTAGTCTTCCCTTTATCTTTCTATTGAGCCCAAGATCGGGTAATCATGTGAATAGCATGGATAAGGGGGTTCTCTAGATTGGATGGTTGATTTAGTTCTTCCTCTTCACTTTTGGGTGAGATCAAAGATCAGATGGGTTGAGTCGATGGTTATATTGGCAATGGGGATGAAGGAGGTTTATCTTATAACATATCATCATCTTCATCTAAGTTGTGAACAAGTGCTTAGAGAGATTTATAGTTCTTGGTGTCATGTCTTAGTGTGATATGACATGCACATATCAAGATATCATTTGACAAAGAGGGTTTATTACATTAAGGATCAAAGGGTTTGATGGCTGGTAAGCTTAGAGAATAAGTTTACAATAAATGCTAGAGAATGGTTAAGTAAGATTTCATGAAATATGGTATATTTTTAGTGGGTTTTTTGTTGGGTGTTGAAGTGGGAGGTTGTGTGGATGTAGGTTTGGTGGTATGTTTCTTAGTTAAAGTGGTATGGTTGGTTGATTGTTTTGGTTTAAGCATGATAGTTAATAGGCTGATGGTAGAGGAGGGCAAGGCATGTAACTTAGGAATTGATAATGTAGTGGGGAAAGGTGTTTTAGAAAGCAAGTATGAAGGTCTAACAAATAAGGGTGGTGGGGTTTTGATAAAAATTATGGAATTTGTGTTTAAGCTAGAGGGATAGGGACCCAAAATATAGGACAAGGTTGATGGAGATCAAATTCAGGGTTTTGGGTCTTTTGGTGATTTTACGTCTATAGTTATTTTAGTTTTTGGTTTTGGAATGGATTTAGTCACTTTAGTTGTCTTGGTGGGTTTAAGTGTTTTAGGGTCAATAAATTTGGAGGAGGTTTTGGTGGGTTGGGTGGATGTTTTAGTTGTTTTATAAGGGCTAAGTTGGTTTTCCAAAGAAGGGGTTAGGAGTTCTAGTTTGGTTCCCTTACCTTTATCTTGACCTCTGATACAATGTTTTAAAATTATAGATTAGGTGGGTGGAGTCATATTCTCTTGTGAGATACCTTCTAAAGGGGGGTGGATGGTTCTATGATAAGGGAGGTAGGTGTGGTTTCCTCTAATGGAGGTATGGATATGGTTGTTTCCTTTGTTTAGGTGTCTAAATAAATATAAGGCAATCCTTTTCCTTCCATTAGGGTAATGGGGAGAGAAATGGTTGAGGTAACATTTTCTTCATCAATGGGTTCACTAGTAACCACATTAATAGTATGTTCTTCATGAGATGATTGAGGTTTATTTTCATGATGAGGGGTAGAAGGAGTATGATTAGGGAAAGGCTTGTGGAATATGTTGAGGGCTTGGTTCAGTCTCCCCTTTGTAAATGAGGTATTAGATAAAGTATTTAAAGGTATTGAACCTATTGATGTCATGTCTTATGACTTGATGAAAAGTATAATGGTCATTTTAATTATACCAACTTGGTACTAGGTGAGAAGTATCAAATTATTGGGTTGGTTTAAATGGTTGAAGTTGGATGATATTGGATTTTAGTAACATTTCCAAAATAGAAGGATAAGGCTACCCAATTGGAGTTAATGGTTTATGGTTATTCCAAGTCTAGTTCCTTTGCTTTTAGTTTGGATAGTTGAAGGAGTCAAAGGTTTGGTTCTTTCGGTTCTATTGGTTGGTAGATGGTAGAGGTACAACTTTGAGGACAATAGCATTGATGGTGGATTTGCTCTTGGAATTGGTATTGCTTGGGTTGTTTTGTTTAGAAGAAGAGGGCTCATTGGATTTGTAAGTTGGGATTTTGTTCTTCAAATTTAATCTTCCCGCATCAGTGGCTCTTTTCTCTAGTTTGTGAGCCATGGTAAAAGATTCATCAAATGTTTAAAATATTTTGACATGTAATGTAGATGAGATGTGTTTTGTGCATGTCTAGGAATATATATATATATATATATATATATATATATATATATATATATATATATATATATATATATATATAAGCTTATGTTGAGGCAATGAAAAGAAAGTTAGTTAGTTAGGTTCCTCCAATCGCCATGAAATTGGCAATAGATTCATCTTTGAATTACCTAATGGAGTAGAGATTAGTAATAGAAACATTTTTAGATATATTGATTTAAAAGTGATCCAATAAAGTTTGGGTTAGTTGGATGAAAGAGAGGATGGAGTGTTTTGGGATGGCACTATACCAATCTAATGTCTGTCTAGAGAAGGACATAATAAAGGTATAGAGGAGAAGAGCATCATCATGGGTAATCATGTAACTTTCATGCCTAAATGCTCTTAAATGTTGTTGGGGGTCCTCATTACTTTGAAATTTAGTGAATTTTGGCAATTCCCATTGTAGAGGATATGGTCGGAGAGGGATAAATGGATGGATGGGTTCATTACAAATTTGGTCACAAGAGATAAGGTTATGTGATCCCAAGATGGATGACTCAAGGTTATTCATCTTCTCCATTAGCATCTTGACCAAGTCTGTTTGGGGTTGTTGGGTTGGATAGGTATATGACACATTTTCTTGGGGCTAGGTGACATGCAAATAACTAGTGGATGGGTGGGATGATGTCATGTGTGTATGTGAGGTCATGTATGATTGAATCGAAGGTGAAGGCATGTATACTTATGCATTAGTAATATATTGATAATATATCATGGGTATGTTTTGGAAGGTTGAGTTTGGCTAGTTATGTGTGGCATCAAAGTGATAAGTGGATTAGTTCGTTGAAAGAGGGTAGTGACCAAATAATTATAGGGGGAAGTGTTTAGGGTATGAAGAGCACTAGATTTTGAAATTGGGTTGTAATTGAGTTATTGGTTACTACCAAAGGGAGGATGGAAGTAGGAGTGGAGGATAATGCCATAGTAGGTGGGGTGTATGTGACTAATGGTAGGGTTGAATCCACTTGGGGTAAGATAGGAGGTGTTTGGTTGTAGGGTAAAAGGTTGGTTTGGGTTTGGGTGGATGGGATGTTGGAAGAGGTGTGAGTCAAAAATGGTTGGGTGGAAATGGTACCCACCATAAGGTGGGGTGGCATGCCAAGAGGGGGTTTGATAGAATAAATTGAAGAAAAAGGGTTGAGGTGTGGTATGGTATTGAGGTAGTGTTGTAAATCCACCTGCTTATTATTAAGAAAGAGAATAAAGTAAGGATATCCTTTAGATATGATTGGGACCCTAGAAAGAGAGGGATGAGGGGAAAAGTGAGGGGAACTCTCAACATTTAAGGTATATTCCATAGGTGTAGAAAAAGATCAGGGTTGGTTAACTTGATTTTTGAATTGTTGTCTGGAAGTGACCATTTGAGAAAATAAAGAATGAAAAGGAAAATCTCTCAACTCAAACAAGAAGCAACCATAAGAATTTCAATGCGATCAACACAAACAATAAAAATGCATTTAGCCTAGGATTACTTTTAAATTGCTTTTGATTTATGCCTTAAAGAGTATGAAATGGAAGTTGGTTTAATATAGGTACTAAAAAGGAATTCTATGGTTGGTTTTAGGTTATGTATGTGATCATAATAAATATTTATTTTTAACTTTAGTACATGGCTTGGTATTAGGGCCTAGCCCCTCCCTTCATAATATCACAACGATAAGGGTGATAGGTGCTTAGCAAGGATATACTGACTCCAGAGTTTATACTCAACCAAAGAGTTGAGTTGGTTCTCCCCTTGCTAGTGAAATCAAAGTGGGATAGTTGAGAGGGGGTAAGGTTGCCACCAAGTGATGAAATCCCAATCAGTCCTTATCTTAAGTATTATTTTGATGTGTTTATTATTCAGTGGTTTGGCTTAGTGTGTGAATACAAGTGAAATATATGATTAAATTATTATTCCTCCTTGTTACTAGATGAACTAAGATCAACAAGAAATTCAATGGATGCAAAGTGTTTGTTTCAAAGCCAGAATAAAATTTCAAAATTACTTAAATGCATAGAAAATATCTAAATGAAATCTAAATACAAGATTAATATTCAAGTAATAAGCCTATAATGATTTCTCTTTTTATTTCTTTTAAAATTCAAGGAAAATAAAATTTAAATTTTCTAAAAATTCAACTAAAATTTGTGCTTTTATCTTTTTTTTAAGACTAAGAAGAAAAGCTCATTTTTCCTAGAATTCAACTAAATGACTTTCAATAATGAAATTATAAATGTCGTAAAACATCTATGAGCCCAGGAAAACTCAATGATCCCATGGGGCATTCCAAAATGTTTCTCTAATTTTTGCTTTTCTAATTTTTTTGAAAAGAAAGAAACTAGGAATAGGGTTGTGTAGAAAAACTTGTTAAAAATGCACATGTTGAATCCATATAATTATGGAGATATCCTCTTTGGTTTGGGAGGTTGACATTAAAATTTTAAAAAAACACTATAATAAACTCATTTTCTAGACAATTAGATGGGTTGATTGCCTAGCGTGAGCTAGATCCTAAAAGTGAAAGCTTTCTAGGAGGCTGTCAATCCACCTTCTTCAAAACACTTAAGTTTGAATGATAAGATATTCATAAAAAATAGAAAATAAATGATACTAAAATAATAAATAACTAAATTTTATACCATACATTTAAATTCTTTCCAAAATATAACTAAATGAATGTAATAGTTTAATTAATAATAAGGATGAAAATTGGTAAGAGTTACGGTTTTGGTTTGGTAAAGTGGTGAGGGTCAAAAGGATTGTTTTGTTGGTTTGGGTATATGGTAAAGTATGAAAGTATAAAAAGATATGAATATATAAATGAGGAAAATAAGTAAATATGGAAAAGGAAAAAGAAAAGGTAAAGATGGAAAAGAGGGAAAAGAGGTAAATGAGGCAAAGAGGTGAATGAGATAAAGGAGATAAATGAAATGAAAATAGCCAAAAGGATTAAATGGGATGAATGGGATAAATATAAATAGGTTAATTTCTCAAGAGTATCAAGCTTAAAATAAAAGGCTAGAGGTAAATAAAGAAACAACTGAAATTACAAAACAAAGTAAATTACCTCAATGTTGTTGAAGTGGCTTGAAGATGTTGATGATGGTTGAATGTTAATGAGGCTTGAAGCAATTTTGATAGAGCTTCATTTGTTTGATATTTTATCCTCCAAGATTATGATGGCCTCCAAGATTATGACCTACAACAAGATGTTAAAAACCAAAGACTAACTTCTAACTTAACATTTGGTGAAGGAGAACGGGGGTTGTTGGGGGGGGGGGGGGGGGTGTCGGGGCATATTTATAACATTTTATGTTGGGAAACATGCCAAAAGAATGGAATAGTGAAGCAATTCAAAATTTTCCAAGTGTTTCATGATTTATTCAAGGTGATTTTGTTGGGGGTTTCCATATGGGTTGGAAAATCTCCATCTTTACACATAAATCCATGTTTGAATGGGAATCATGCACATGGATTTGAATGAGTTCAAAGACTTTTTACCACACTTATTCATTTTTATGCAAGAACTTAAAGAGGTGTCACACCAAATGTGGAACCATTTTACATGTGGGGGATGAAAATTCCAAGGTGAGGTTATTGGGGTTTCCATGTGGGTTGGAAAGTCTCCCATTTGATTTGGTGAGCCTCCATTTAGGTTTTAAAGTAAAAAATGGGTGCCCTTTGTCTTTCCCAAAGTCTTAAAGAGGTAGGTATCTCTTTAAAAGTTTTATTTCACATGGTAAGACAAAAATACATGTTGTATAATGACCCGTTAATGGTAAATTTGCCACATTTCAAGGGAGGGCCTTGTGATGCTTGAATGAGGTCATCAAGTACTTTAGAATGGGTCATATATGGGGCATGATGTCCCACATCAAGCCACATCACTTTTAGGACACACCACATGCCATATGTCCTAAAAATAACCTCCCTTGTCACTTGACATGTCACATGCCATGTCCCTTGCCATGTCATCATGAATAGCGATAGTGGGTCTCATATTGAATAGTGCTTTTGAATATTACTTTCAAATGGTGATTTTTAAAGATATTTGCGACTAGGAAAATAGTGATTTAGTTGGGTTAAGGGGGGTTTTGGGAAGGTTTAAGAAGTTTTAGGGGATCTTAAGGAATTTAGTCATCAGAAACTATAAATGTGCAATTTTTTGGTGTCTATAATTATACACATGAATAATTCAAATAGGTACATGTGACTATGCCGTAATTTTCATAATTTTTAGTATGAGACATAATCAGCTAGGTGAGGATAGTAGTGGTAATTGATCCTTCCACATTTAAGTCAGTTTTTACCCTAATAAGTGATAGATACAATGCATGTTTCACATGATCAATTCAATATTAATGGATATTTAATATGTGTCTCAAATAATAAATCTTCAACATATATCTAGAAGGAAACTAACTCTTCTTATGTTTTTCATAGATAGTTTCTTTCATTTGTTTATGTTTTATCAATTTAATTACTTTTCATTCATTATACTAATTTCAAGTAAATTAATAGCATTTTATACATTTATATTAAGTTAATGTTAATTAGAGATAATTCTCTAATATATTCCAAATTATCATTTAAAAAATTGGTGAACATTCATATTTTATTCGAGTGTTATTTCAAAAAAATTGAAATAGGGTTTAGATAAATTCCTGAGCATTTCACACTAAAATAATTTTATCTGAGCCTTGGAAAGAGTATTTGATAGTAAATGAATTTTATTTCAACCTCATATTTAATAATGGATGTTAAAATTTTGACCTTGGATGTCATGTAAATTTACTAATCTATATAAACAAGTTTTTTCCTTTTTCTAAGATCTAAATTTTAGTTTAATGTAACTCAAATTTTTATTTTCAAATAGTATATGGATGTATTCAATGATAATTATTATCTAAAGTCCTTGATATTTATCATTGCATTTTGTGTTCCTCATGTATTGAATATCATTTGTTGGGGATCAACCAACAATGGATTACACTTGTGAAAGCAATAAATGCAGAAATAATCAGATAGATAAGTAACTGAAATGATAAATAGCATAGAACAAGATATACAAGAAAACACCCTGAAAACTTGTATTAAAAACTCTTTACAATAGGAATACAAATGAAGAACTTTGTTCTTCCACACCTCTCTCAGATGCACACAAGATCTCTCACTAGATCTCTATTCCTCAAGAGCTCTCTCTCAAGTACTGTCCTTCAAAAATTCACAATGTTCTACTCATACTCTATTACACACAATAGCTTAGAAGATCTCTCCTACATATAGAAATAGGAAACTTGAGCATGCTCTTACAACAAACAGTTAAGCCTCTTCAACAAGGGCTCTAAAAATAATATTGCTAACAATAGAGACGCGAGCTTGAGTCTACAACTCAAACTCATCATGCAAACACTCGCTTCTGTCCTCGAAAATCGCTTTCTGGACACACAGGTAACCGACGTCGGTTCCTGCCTGTTCGGCTGTGACCGTCGCCGGCCGACCATACTGCCGACGTCAGCGCCTCTGTAACTGCAACTGACCGATGTCAGTCGCTCCTGACCGATGCCGGCGTCTGTGTAGACCTGAACCTGTTTGTGTATGCTCCTTGGTGAAGCTTTTAGCTCCACACACCTAACATCATTAACAATCATGTAATACAATGAATCAAATCACAATGTTAAGAAAAAAATACCATTAATACAAATATTTTAGAAGTCAATAATAACATTAGAATAAGAGTATTTATACACACAAGATGATATAATGAGTATAATACACCTTCTTTAGGGGCTTATTGTGAACATATAAAATGACAAAGCCTACGAAGCTATATATTTAATAAGAAAAACATATAGGTTCTAGTCGGTGAAATAAATTGGTAAATACCTATATGTCCACCCAAATCAATTGAATATTTTTTATTTTTCATTCAACATGAATGAAATAAACATGCTCATTTTAGAACATCTAAAGAACAAATTTACTTCATTGGCAATATTGATAAACCTCTTGACAAGCCTAATATAAGTTCTGCTTCCTCTATAATTGATATTATTATCACATATATGATATAATTATATTTATTTAACTAAATAGATATCTTAGTTAAACATTATGATAAATAAATGTATTTCGTTTAGTATTATATTTAGTTGTACTTCACTTTGAGTTCACCTCATTGTTGAGTGATCTAGTTTTGTTTTGATTGTTACAAATATTTAATTTTCATCACTCTTTTGAATGATTTTTTCCACTCAATTTGTAACTTATATGGAGTTATAACTTAATTATAAACCATTTTTCAATATCTATAAATACTAAAACATAGTTTATGATTATATTAAGATAATATTTGGTGTTTACTCAACTTTATGATCCTATTTTTTTATCATCTCGTATCATATCCATGGATATCCAAAAACGGTTAAGCATTGTAGTGAGAGAAAAAATTAGGTAACAAGAATGTGTACTCTCACTCCCTTGAATATCCATTGTCTCCCAATTGGTCTCCTATATAGGGATTGGAACTCAACTCTAAATTGATTTTTCATAGTAATTATATTTTCCAAAAAGAGTGCTTTTCAGTGATTATTAAAACATCAAATTTATGAATATATTAAAATTTATCATTGTAACATTTAGATAGTATATTATAAATTTAAATTAATTTTGAACATCTCATTTGATTCATATTTAGCATCCATTATTGTTGATTTCATTCAAGTCATGATGATATGATTTATAATGTTGAAGTTTCATGTTTATATTTTATTCTTTGATAGTGTTGGTAAAATATTTTATAAAGGATGAAGATTATCAACATTACTTCAATGCTATGAAGAAGATGGATGTTGAATTACATTCAAAATATTTTGGTACCAAAACCTCCTTTAATTTTATTTACTAAACATAAATAAACTTGTGTTTTTTAACAATGCATCTCAAACGCGTTTTGGAAGTTGAATTAAGGAAACAAAACCAAATCTCTTACACCACCTTATAGAAAAATGTATTGAAAGAGGTTATGGTTTTAATATTTTTAACATTTAAACAATTATTTTATACTTTATGTGTTTGAAGTGATTCATAGGGGAGTTAGGAAATTTTATTATTGATGAAACATTGCCAAGATAAGGTCTATAAATGAAACAACAAGACTACCTTTTTAGGAAAATTTGCATTGATGAAAAAAATACCAAATTTGGGAAAATACAAAAATTTGGGCTATTTAAACCATTTTTTCATTGAAACAAACTATGAAAGTATTTATTTTCCTTATAAATAGAGGAGGGGGTGAAATTTTCTATGTATTCATTTTTTTCCAAACATTATAAATTGAAAAATATAGTGTAAAATTTTAATTTACTGACAAATTTAAACATCAAAAACACAACATAGTGCATATTATACTTATAATATTTGGTGGAAATGATTCATATCACTCATGTTTACAAGTTATTTCATCTTATTTTGAGCTATTACATACATATCATAACATATCTTCAACATAAATTTTAGAACGTCATCTCTATAAATTTTCATTAATCCATTTCTCAACTACCCATTCTCCATGATCACTCTTTGTTAATCCTAAATTTTTAAAAATATAAGTATACAAGGAATTTACACCCATGTAAAATAATTTCCTTATAAACATGTATCATTTATATGATGAATCCTTTTGATGTATTTTCTTTGTACCATGTATTCGTCTCTCTCTCATTTATGTTAATTTTTATTTGACATACTTCTTTATAAATAAAATCGATGATCTTATTAAGCATAAAAATAGGCATATTATAAGGGTGTGTATATGGATAGGTTTATTTTAATAGAGTAATAGTATATTTATATGAGAACCTATTTTATGTTATAAGGAAAAAATCTATCTCCCATACATAAAACACAACATGGGAAATGATATGAAATTATTTCTTCTAAATTTATAGCTCTTAAATAGAGTGAACTATGAATCATAAAATTAAAAAAAAAAAATACTTATATGGAATATGAGGACATCTATAATGTATTTTATGGATCCTTTTCCTGATATGCAAGAGACATTTACAAGTAGCATGTTGGATAAAGTAAAGAAGAAGGGAAAAATAATTATCATGTTCAGAGTAATATATGAAATACAACCTCATATAGAGGATGCTGGCATAGTCAAATCATCTTGGGACACACTCAAAATAGTGTATTTTGCATAAAAATAGAATACCATCCTCCATCTCTAAATTTAAGTACAATGTCTTATACTCAATTCAAATGAGAAACCTGAATAATGTTTTATGCATTATGCTCCTATAGGTTTCATAAAATAATTTAAAAAATAAATTATAAAAGATATTTAACATTTTTTTTGGAAAAGTGTATATGCACTAAAAATTTGGATATATAAGCTAAGAAACATATGTTTGATTAATATGAATGACACAAAATAAAAATACTTATAGGAGAGATTGTAATTATATATGACATATTTATGTTTTTAATTTACACACAATATTATGATTTGACCCATATCTTACTTTGATTATGTGACATTTTAATATGTCCCTTGGCCTTATGTTTAATGAAATATATGAAAATGTCCTTTGTTTTCCACATTATTAGTGTCATTTTTATGTGTCGATTGGCCTGATATGTGAAATCTTTACCTATGTAACATTTAAACATGTCATTTGTATGTGGCCATTGGAATTATGTTTTGAAATTAGGCTTGTTGTGTTGATGTGCTTGTTAAGGTTTTTCAATTTGATGAGTATCATGCAATAACTATTGTGTTTGATTTTATTAAAACTAATACTATGATATTCATTGATACATTTATCTATCCTTGACATCTTAGGCATTTATTCATATTTTAAATATGTGCTTTGAATGATACACATCTTACTACATAACATACATTTTCATATATGTTATAATATTTAATGATTACATCTTTATATGCAAAAGAAAAAATATATTTATTTTCAGATAAGTAATATTAAAGATACTTCCATCAACCTCAAATCAAGGGGATTTTTTTTGGGATTTTTATACATGAGTTAATACTATATGATCAAAATTTAAACTTTATTACACATTATAGTTTCAAAGAATCAAAAAATGTTAAAATTTTAATTAAAGGTATATATTATTGGGGAATATACCATGCATATGAATTCACATTACATAAACCAAGTAAATATTCATACATTTTGGCTAAAAATATACAGTCAGTCATAAGGTTCAAATGTAATTTACAAAATTACATATACATTGAGTTACATATTCACAAAGAGTCTCACACCATAATTTCAATATTATTTTTTATTTGTAGTCATGTTATGGGAATGGATTTTCTCCATTATCATTTGATAATGCATAAAGGAACTATGTGTCAATCTGATAAGTGAATCTATACGTGATTTTAAATGCTTTGTTCACTTAATGTGTATAATAAAAAACTTGGAGGTTTAAATACCTCAAACATTATAACCTATGAATCCATTATATATTCCAAACCATTTAGTTATTTGGGTTAGAAATACAACCAATGCAAATAAACTTTTATGAATCCATTGATGTATTATATTTTCTATTAATGTTTGATCCAAAATTGAGGCTTGATAAAATTCAATTAATAATTATTTGAAAAAAGGAACTGATCTCTCCAAGTGCTTCATGAAAAGCATAAACTATAAAATTCTTCAAAAATGCATCATCTTCAGGTAAAAAAAAACATTGGTATTCACATAGACAAGTGTATTCCTCCTTTGATTCCATTTTCAAGTTTTCAATTTTAAAAGTTAAATATTTTTATAAATTAGAATGAGGAAAAAATACTAATTCATGAATTATTATAGATATTTCTACGTTAAAGTGTCCTATAAAAGTGAAGTATCCACTAAAATTTCAAGTGTGTTTTAAAAAATGAAGCATATCTTTATTTTTACTATATAGTAATTTAATTTGTATAGAAAAGGTATAAAAATGTATTTACTCAACTTTGGTAACAAATACTTGATAACTTTAGTTTTTTGCCCATTTTTTACTTAGTTGACTTGATCACTTAATCTAGACTTAACTCACCACCTCACTCGATCTTAAGTACTTGTATAGACATATCCCCTTTTTAGTTATTATTTTACACCTATAAAAAGGTTTTTAATCATTAAAAATCTCTCTAAGAATCTGTACAAACATCCTAGATCATTAATTTTCAATGTTACCCTTCAATACAAAATTGACCAATATTGGTCAATAGTGGTAGTTGGTCTTGATTCCTATGGTTTGATGTTTTCATTCACATATGAATGGCTATTTATAAATCTTAATCCCTCCCATACAAGTATTTATCTATTATTAGGATATGTGACAAGAATTTTTACCATTTTAGAGTATTATAAAGGCATTTATATGTCACCTATACTACCATTTTTAAACTTTTACTATTAAGGGACACTTATTCTATCACACAGTGAGCCAATATTACTTATTTTCCCAAATATAATTATAATAATTTTAAATAGATCTTATCCAAGTTAAGATATATATTTTTAATTCAAAAAAACAATATCAAATATTCAATCTATCTCTAAATTCATACATGTAGTCAAAACAAGCACAATTACACAGTTCACTATAAGTGGGAGAATATCATGGTATTGGTTTCCATATTTTGAGTATTATATGCATATGTATTAATATGTCATAATGATGATTATTTCATCCATCTTACCCATTACACTCCCCCTTTTATTTTTACAAGATTTCATCTATTACAATCCCTATTAGGATTTAAAATTAAAAAAAAACCATTTTTATACCATTTGTGTTCATTTGAAGGTAAAAATTATACATATGCATAATTTAAATAGGTTCATGTGACTATGCCATAATTTTTTTAACTTTTAGTATGGGACATAATCAGCTATGAGAGGATAGCAGTGGCAATTGATCCTTATACATTGTAGTCAATTTTGACACTAATAAGTGATAGATATAGTTTATGTTTTACATGAACAATTCAATATTAATGGATCTTTAATACGTGTCTCAATAAAAAATAGTCAACATATATGTTGAAACAAACTATCTCTTCTTATATTTTTCATAGTTAGTTTCTTTGATTAATTTATGTTTCATCAATTTCACTACTTTTCTTCCATTACACTAGTTTTAAGTAAAGTCACAACATTTTATACATTTCTATTAAGTTAATGTTAATTAGAGTTAATACTCTAATTTATTCTAAATTATCATCAAATTTTTTTGGGAACATGAACATTTTATTCATGTGTTGCTTCAAAATAATTGAAATAGGGTTTAGATAAATTCCTAAGTATTTGACACTAAAATAATTTTATCTAAACCTTAGAAATAATATATGATAGTAAATAAATTTTATTTTATCCTCAGATTTAATAATTGATGTTAAAAAAACTTTACTTCAACCTTGGATGTCATGCAAATTTACGAATCTATGTACACAAGTTTTTTCCTTTTTCTAAGACCTAAATTTTAGTTTAATGTAACTTGATTTCCAATTTTCAAATAATATATGGTTGTATTTGATGATAATTATTATCTAAAATACTTGATATTTGTCATTACATTTTATGTTCCTTGTGTAACGAATATCATTAACAATTAGGTAATACAATGAATCAACTCATAATGCTAAGACAAAAATACCATTAAAACAAATATTTTTTAAGTCAGTATTAACATTAAAATAAGAGTAGTTATACACACAAGATTATATAAGGATTATTATACACCTTCTTCAGGGGCTTATTGTGCCCATAGAAATGACAAAGCCTACGAAACAATATATTTAATAATAAAAACATATATTTTCTTGTTGGTGAAATACAATTGTAAATACCTATATGCCCACCCAAATCAATTGAATCTTTTGTTATTTTTCACTCAACATGAAAAGAAAAAACATGCTCATGCTAGAACATCTAAAGAATGAATTGATTTCATTGGTAATATTGATAAGCCTATTAACAAGCCTATTATAAGTGTTTCTTCCTCTATAATTGATATTATTATCACATATATTATATAATTATATTTATTTAACTAAATCGATAGATTACTTAAACATTATTATAAATAAATATCTTTTGTTTATTGTTCTAGTTAGATGTAGTTCACCTCATTGTTGAGTGATCTAGTTTTGTTTAGATAGTTAACAATATTTAATTTTCATCACTCTCTTTTGAATTATTTTTTCCACTCCATTTGGACCTTATATGGAGTTATAACTTAATTATAAACATTTTTTCAATATTTATAAATACTAAAACTTAATTTACAATAATATTAAGATAATATTTAAAGTTTACTCAACTTTGTGATCCTATTTTTTCATCGTCTCATATCATAGCCATGGATCTATAAACATGGATAAGAATTGTAGTGATAGAATAAAATAGGGAACAAAAATGTCAACTTTTACTCCCTTGAATATCCATTCTCTCCTAGTTGGTCTCCTATTGAGGCATTGGAACACAACTCTACATTATTTTTTCACAGTAATTTAATTTTCCAAAAAGAGTGTTTTTCATTGACTGCTTAAACATATATAATTTATCAATTTATTAAAATGAATCATTGTATCATTTCGATAGTATATTATAAAGTTTTATGTGATTTGAACATCTCATTTTATTCATATTTATCATCCATTATTATTGATTTCATTGAAGTCATAATGATATGAATTATAATGTTGAAGTTTCATGTTTAGATTGTATTATCTGATAGTTTTAGTAAAACATTTTATAAAGGATGAAGATTATAAACATTACCTCAATGTTATGAATAATAAAAATTATGAATTGCATTCAAAATATTTAGTTACCAAAATCTCCTTTAATTTTACTATCTAAACATAAATAAACACGTGTTTTTTCATAATCCATTTCAAACATATTTTGGAAGTTGAATTAGGGCACCAAAACAACATCTCTTACACCAAATCACCTTAGATAAAAAAGTATTTAAAGAGGGTATGGTTTTAATATTTTTAAAATTTAAACAATTATTTTATGCTTTACATGTTTTAAGTGATTCATAAGGGAGTTAGAAAATTTTATTATTTTTGAAACCTTGCCAAGATAAGGTATAGAAATAAAACCACAATACTAATATTTAGTAAAATTTACATTTATGAAAAAAAATACCAAATTTGGGAAAATACAATAATTGGGGCTATTTAAACCATTTTTCATTGAAACAAACTATGAATGTATTTATTTTCCTTATAAATAGATGGGGGTGACATTTTATTTTCATTCATTTTTTTCAAACATATTATTAATTTAAAAATTTAGTGTAACGTTTTAATTTAATGATAAATTTAAACATTAAAAACACAACATAGTGCATATTATACTTGTAACATTTGGTGTAAACAATGCATATGGCTCATATTTACAAGTAATTTCATCTTATTTTTAGCTACTACATACATCTCATAACATATCTTCAACATAAAGTTTAGGACAACATCCCTATAAATTTTCATTAATCCATTGATCAGTTACACATTATCGACGATCATGTAGTGTTAATCCCAATTTTTAAAAAATATAAGTATATAAGGCATTTACACCCACGTAAAAGGATTTCCTTATAAACATGTCTCATTTATTTAATGAATCCTTTTCATGTATTTTCTTTGTACCATGTATCAGTCTCTCTCTCATTTATGTTAATTTTTCTTTGACATATATCTTTGTACATAGAAGCGATGATCTTATTAATCTTACCAATATTTATATAATAAGGGTCTGTATATGGATAGGTTTATTATATTATACTAATATTAAATTTATATGCGAACCTATTTTATGTGATAAGGTACAAATCTATCTCCCATACTTAAAAAACAACATGGGAAATGATATGAAATTATTTATTCTAAATTCATAGCTCTTACATGGAGCTAAATACGCATCATAAAAATAATAAACCAATATTTATGTGTAATATGAGGACATCTATAACTTATTTGATGAATCATTTTCTTGACATGCAAGAGACATTTACAAGTAGCATGTTTGATAAAGTAAATAAGAAAGGGAAAATCATTATCATGTTTAGAGTAATAGATTAATTATAACCTAATATATATGATTTAAAAATAGTCAAATCATCTTGGTACACACTCAAAATAGTTTATTAGGTACAAAAATAGAATACCATCCTCCATCTCTAAACTCAGGTACAATATCTTATACTCAATTTAAATGAGAAACTTGAATAACATTTTAGGCATGTTTAAAAATTAATCACCTCACTCAATAAATGGGTTAAACCATTACAAATAACATAAATCCATTGTATAAAGATCATTTCTATAATCCTATACACTATTACTGACCACACTTAACCTCCTAGATAAAATACCAATGTTTCAATAATTGTTAAACAAGTTGTAGCAAGATGAGTCCTTGCAGCATGAGGAAGATAATGAATATCATGAAAATTATTATAATTTTAATTGAAATAATAATAAAAATTTATCCAATAATATTTTAAATTAATAAAACTCAAATACCTCACAATAGTATTCAAACAAGTAACCTTCTCTTATTAATGGAAAATGGCATGATATCAAATATGTTTTATATGATGGTTTGACACAAGGCTCTTTAAGTAAAAATTCAAATCAATATTAGTTTTCTAATAACTATAAATATTACCATGGATATAAAAATTCATGTTAAAAATAAATCTCACCAAAATATAGATTTGGTATATTGACTTGGGAACACCCTAGAATGTTATTGGAAGGAAGGACTAGATCATCAATTTATAACGTTTAACCACTCAAAAAAATGTATTATTAGGTGATGAAACTTAAAACCAAGTCCAAAGAATCAATAATATTAAATGGACTCTTAGAAATCATAACTACACTATCATGGGATTCATCTATGTTCTTAAACTCACTAATAATTTTCTCTCATTCAATTAGTTACTCAGTCATAATCATAAGTTTGAATTTAATTTTAAAATTTACAATAAGTAACTTAGAATATGACAAAAATATAGGGTTAAAAATTCACATGCATCAGGCATTTTCAAGATGTTTCAACATGAGTTTATTTCATGTAATAAACAATTACTCATTAGAAAGGATCAAAACTCAACTAACTTGTGGCACCACAAATTAAAAAATGTGAGTTTGATGGAGTCTATATTTTTTTATATTTACCAAATCATATCTATTATACAAATGATAAATTCTCAAATTCACTTCTCTCATTAATTTTAAAAAAACATACACATTTATTCAACACATCACAAAGCTTGGTTTTTTCACACTAAGGAGGCTCTTCTAAAAATATTACACACACAAATATTATCTACACTTCTAGACTATAAATTCTAAGGAACATAATAATTTTATATAAAATCAATAATGAATAAAGAGAGATAAAACATTAAGGAGGTAAATAATTGTACCACACTCTACATGGAGGGAATACAAAGCAATAGTTAAATCTATTTCCCACATGTGTTAAGGGTTAAAATATATGAATGTACTTTGAAAAAAAATCCACCATCATGTACCTTAAATATATAGTGTCCCATTTCACATGGGTAAACATTATAGAATAGTGGCTTGTTTGTCTTTTACATGCATAAGAGTAAAACTCATAAGGAATCACCATTTCACATACTGCAACACTTTAATATTATGGATCCCAACTAGAATTTAGTCCCATATCCATACATGCCATACCAAATCAAATGCCCCATGTTCCTTGGTGTATAAATGCATGCCATGCCACTTCATCAACATAAATAGTGATCCTATACTTCATTATCATGAATAGTTACATACCACCTAACAAAGATGAATAACGATTTCATCTTTGCATCATTTTTCTCCAGTTACTTAGCTCCTATGAGTTAATCTGATTGCACTCCAAAATTTTATAATTTGTAAACAAGTAACATGAATACATGAACACATACCACTCTATTATTGGTTGATACAAGATTGCATAAACCCATCTATGATCATACATTAGGGTTTTAGATAATTTTTTTCTTTGGACTAAAATAATATGGTTATAAGATTGACACTCTTAAAAATTAAAATACATCTCTTCTAAAGTTTCCTAGAATCAAATGAACATAAAAAATCATTCCACAAAAATTCAAATAAGGATAGAGTCCTACTTGATCTAATTCATAATGATCTTTGCAAAAATTGTGTAAAATCTCCAATGAACATCAATAATTTTCATCTGTTTAATGACTACTATTTCTAAAAAGTGTGGATATATTTTCTCAATGAAAAGGATCAATATTTTAAATAATTTAAAGAGTTAAAAGCTCTTTTTGAATATCAAATGATCATAAATACAAAACAATCTACTCAGATCAAAGTTTATAATTTTTTATTAGTGTATTTTAAGCCTATATTCAAAAGTATAACATTTGATGACACCTTACATTCCACTAAGAAATGGTGTTGTAGAGAAAAAAAAGACTATTATGGAAATGGTGTACTTTATTATTAAATATTTAGGTTTGACCAGAACATATTTGGTAGAAGAAACTAAAATAGTAATGTACCTATTAATCATGACACTAACATTTCATCTTGAAAACATAACTCCATAAGAAGCATTCTTAAGAAATAAACCATCAATTTATCATATTTAAGTTTTTCAAATCAAATTACACATGCTAGTTCCTATTAAAAATTAACTATGTTGGTCAAGATGTCAACATATTTAATATTTCTTAGGTATAGTGAAGACTCAATGGGATACAAACTTGTGAATACAAAGACAAAAATGAATATACACAAGCAAGGATGCTAAGGTTTATAATAGAGGTTCTTTAAGTACACCCTTCACAAATTCATGTACATAAAATATAAAATAAATACCCATAATATATTAAAAATATGCATAAGATGGTGATATTAAAGAAGGTAAAGATAGTGATAATTAAACTTCACAACCAACAACTCAACTAATTCCAAAGTGGTGTACAAATATGATTAGAGATGTAAAATTAGATTCTGTTCTAAACATATATATTCATGGACCAAGAACTCATATAAAATATTGGTAAGATTTAAGTATCATCTTAATTATTGGAGTTTTTGTAACAAATATGTATTTATTGAATACCTTAAAAATAAGCCATGGAGATTAAACACTATCTCTTTTTGAATAATAATACATGGTAGATTATATATCTTCAACAATGAAAGAATCCAATTAATTTCAAATGAGTTTTAAAAACATAGTACAAGGAATATGGTAGTATATAAAATCACAAGGCAAAGATTGCAGATAATGCCTATTCTCAAAAGCAAGGCACTAATAATGATGAGACTTGTTTACATGACCAATATCAAGACTATAAGAATGTGATTTAATCTAATCACATAGTTTTTTTTAAAAGTATGCCAAATGGGTGTAAAAATTTTACCTTTTGAATGAGAGTCTTATATAAGAAGTCTACATGAGTCAATCAAAAATTTTGTTCACACTAGATCAAGAAATAAAAGGTGTGGATACTCACAAAATCATTATATGGTCAATAATAAGCACCGTAACAATGGAACCTAAAAATTGAAGAGAATTCCATTTATAACAGATTTAATAGGAATCATTATGATCCCAATTTCTACCTCAAGTTGTAAGTGAAAAATTTATAAGTATTTTAGAGTATGTTGAATATATATATATATATATATATATATATATATATATATATATATAGATTAAGCATTGTAATTTTAGTGAGTATGAAAATGGAAGGAATACAAAACTAAATTTTTTATTTGACATGATATATCATAAGGTGATCAATTATTATCTTGTATCAAAAGTAAGGAAAAAATGAAAAAAAATATATTTGTGAGTCTAATCAAGTATGACACATCAATTCTCAATAAATTCATGATGAGGTATTGCAAATATATTAAGTTACACCTATGGATATAAGGATTAATTTATCTCTATCAAATCAATAATTTTAAGTTAATATAAGTCTCTCTTTAAATTTGAATAGGATTCTCATTTACATGACTTATATTCGGCTAAATATTAGTTATGAAGTGACGTATATGTTAATATTAATGCCAAATAAAAAAGAATTATTAGAAAGTATAATATTAATTTCTAAAATTTAAAAATGGTGCAATTAAATTTAGTGTATATTACAAGAAAAATGAGCAATTTATCATTGACATGATACACATATTTAGACCATTAATGAAATCTAGATGATAATAAATCCACATATAGGTTTGTATTGTGTTTAGATTATGGTAAAATATAATGGGGGAATAATAAAAAAATGTTGTCCCACATTTTTATAATAATAAAAAAAATTATTTCATAAGAAAATTTTAATATGAAGGAATATGGATACGTTAGATACTTAAAAGTTTTAGTTTTCTACGTAAGTAGATTATCGTAACGTATTATGAAAATGAAGGTTTAATTATGCTTATTCATAATATATTATTGATGACTAAACCAATAAAATTTAATAAAAAAATCATTAGATACACAAACATGTTCAAAAATAAAATATCCATCTCTAAATTAGGTTGACAAGAGAACAATATGTAGATACATTCATAAAATATTACACATTAAAAATTTGAGGCATTTTGACTATATCTAAGTTGGTCACTCGATAACATTGAAAATTATTGAGGAAATGATAAAAATATATTTATGTATCTATTTAATTAGTTTAATTCATCATTATGCTCAATAAAAAATGTTTTTCAATGTGCTAGTTAGTTTTAGCTCACCTATAGCTCAACTTAATTTAGTTCTTAAGTGATCTGGTTATTTTTGCATAGTAAATTATATTTAATTTTTATCACTTTATTTTTAGTAATTTTAATCACTCCTTTTTGACCTGATATAGAGTTCTAACTTACTTATAAATGAATGTATAATATGTATCATTATTTTTGTTTTATTTCCAATAATAACAATATTAGAATTGGTGTTTATTCAGCTTTGTGGTCAAGTGTTTTCATCAATCTACACCACTAGGTTTGGGGGAAACACAAGGATTCAAATATATATCCAATCACATGCCTATCCAAATGACTCATGTCGAATCTTTGATAATTAAACATATTAAAAAACGTAACTTATGATACAAAAATCCCTCATAAAAACTATTTCAATTTTTAATGTTATGTTTTAGTAGTTTGAGTAAGGTATATAAAAATAGAGTCAATCAACGAAATAACATGGATTATTTAATAATTTATTAGCACTTACATTATTCAAAGGATAAGGATATCCATAAAAACATATTTAATATTTGATGCACCATGTTTGGATTATACTTTTAATGATAAGCATCCAATGAAATTGTTTCTAGGGAGCCTAAATGGCTACACCTTACATTGGTTTCATGATATACCCATTCAATCATTCAAAGCATTCCATGAATTAGTAGATCAATTTGTCCAAAATGTTTCTATAAATGTTGATAAAAATATTTCTTATGCGAAAATTTATAAACATAGTCAAGGAAATATTTAGCCTATAATTTATTAAGTAGTTTGCTACAAGACCATGCTTTCTAAAATGATTAATACTAGATAATGAATAAAAAAATGTTTTCAAAAAAATACTACATGCATATTCACATGATTCAATAATTTTTTATAGATTTATATAGTTTTAGGAACTTTGACATGCAATAATA
Organism: Torreya grandis; assembly: GCA_037957365.1. Taxonomy (NCBI): domain Eukaryota; kingdom Viridiplantae; phylum Streptophyta; class Pinopsida; order Cupressales; family Taxaceae; genus Torreya; species Torreya grandis. Next base: position 1,989,149 of record JARHVA010003253.1, read on the forward strand.
AAAATATAATTAAAACTTATTACTTTTAACAAGATAAAATATGAACCTATATCTACTTCAACTTTAGCATCAAATGTTTAGTGAAAAACATATTAAAAATATAATCCAAAATTTACTAAGTAAGATGCAAAAATAATATTCAATGTTGTACAAAAACCTTTGAGTAATTTGTTTTTATCATATCAATCAAGAAGGAAATTATATTGTAACAAAAGTTTTTCATGTGCAATCTCATTACTCTTTCTCTAATACTATAGATTGGTATGAGTAGAGATCAAATTAAATAATTTGATAAAAATTCATATTGTGTTTATCATAATTGTAATAGTCACTTAACCAATATATGTTTAAATCTCAATAAATTAATTCAATATCTTACCACTAATAATTTCATGGAGCGAGGCACTCCTATAATGGAAATTAAGCTTCAATACAATGAGAAAACTAAATTGAATATTTTTAGTGAGTTATTTATAAATCCATAAATAAATAATCATACTTTAATAATGTATCATAAATATAATTCAAACTAACATCATGAGTCATTTGATCATCCATTAGATAGAATTATTGGTACAATTATTCAAACTACTCAACCATGTCCTATGATCACATTTGATTGTAGTGGGATAGTGGGCGATGATTATGATTTTCATGCCTTATTTTTATTATAGTATAAATTTAAAAAAAAACCCTCATAGTGTAAGTGTTGATAACGGATCAAGTGATAATGCATGTTGTTGTAGGAGTATCAAGCTACCCAATTTAATCAATTGTGTTTTTATCATTTTGTCTTAGTTTTGCTGTTATAAGTCTTACAGAGGCACAAGAAGGGTGTTAAAGTCAATAATTATCTTCGTAATAGGTTTTTGTTTGGATTGGGAGAGTTTCCTAGCAAAACACCATTTAAAAAATTTGAATCATGTTCTTAGCCTTAGAAAGAGTTTTGTGATGTAATTGGAAATAAAATGTTTGTATAAGGTGCTAAATAAGTATAGGTGAGTTTAGAGAATTTTTTAACGTAAATTCATAGGTAAATTGACATAAAATAAAGATTTTGAGGGTAATGTTCATATCAAGGTAGTTCCTATGAGAGTTATCCAAAAGGTAGTTGTTCATGTGTACAAGAAGAATTAAATAGGTTTTTGAATGGTAGAGATGGTAAACTCATAAGAAAAGATTTAGGTAGGAAGTTAGGAGAGTTATTTAGAAGTTGACAGAGGAAAAGGTATAGAGGAGCATGAGATTAGAGTTGAAAAAAATCAAGCTTTTACTCTTTCCATGGTGATAGTATTATTGAAGTGAAGGAAATAAAGAAAGATAGTATGTTTGAAGTATATTTGTATGCCTCTATATTGTAGTTATTTTATGAGAATAGTTTAATTGTGGAAGTTATTATATCATGTTAATAAATTTATGTGTTATTTAGAGATAATTTGTATGCATAAAATAAGTTTGTATTGTATTTAGAGAGATGACAAAATGAAAAGTTGAAGATTAAATATTCAAGGATACTATTTGTATGAAATTGTGTTCATAAATAAACTTGAAGGTGTTTTTAATTTTTATAGTCTTCATAATGTTTTTTTTTTTTTTTGAATTATGATTATCAATCTAAACTACCTTTGTTTTCTATACTTTGAGTTGTTGGTCACATGAAAAAAATGAAAGAGTGTAAGTTTCATTATTTTAATATATTAATTAAGGTACAACTTTTTTTGAATAGTTGTAATGGTGAAATATAGACTCTAAAAAGTGATCAAAAAGTCTCAAGAAATAATACCCTTCAAATTAGATCAATTGATGATATTTTAGTCTATAGACATTGTTAAATCCGTTAAGGTTAAGTAAACCTATGTAACATTATTTTCAATTAGTCAAAGAGCCTAAAATTCATGTGAGAATTATTAACACATGAACATGGATTTTTAAAAGACATAAAATGGTTATTGGAGTTGTGTATAAGAAAACAAAAAGAGTTATAGGACTTTAGACCCTATTGAACACAGTAAAAGAAGCCCAAAATATAGTCAAGATGGATATTATATTTTTTAAAATATAGAGTGAGTGAAAAAGAAGGTTTGATTAGCCATATTAAATGGGTACAAACCTTATTTGGGTCTTGGGAAGGTTTGAGAGTAAGTTTAACTCAAATCAAATTATAAGCCTCTCATCATGTTATAATATTTGAAAACCCTAGTTTATTGTTAGAACATAGAAATCTGAATATAAAATGTTAGAATGAATAAAAATGGATAAGCATGGTAGTATAAAGGAATTTATCATGAAAAAGGATATTTTTAAGGTTATAGGCTTGGACAACCTTTATATGTATGGATTTTGTTGATTGTGTACTACAATGGAGTCAAGATACCTAATTAGGTCTATATAATAGTAATAAAAGATATCTTAACGGTGAGTATCAGGTGGAGCAAAATTTATCTAGTTTCTCAACATTATACCATACTTGTCTATACTAATACAAAAAAGCCTAAAAAAAGGCTACTAAGAGAGGAGGAGGATTAAGGGTTTGAGGATTAATACTAAAGGTTTAAATAGAGTTTGAGGTCATTATAAACATGTATGCTAAGACTTATATAGGTCATAAAATATAAATGTTACAGTCATAAGATCAATAAAATGAGTTAAGGTGACAATCTTAAGAAACCTACAACCTAGTGAATGATAGTGAATGAAATGGCATGAATGAGTGATTAAGTATGAATGGAATGAGATGTTAGATAATATTTCAAGGTGTATATAGGTTTATAAGATATATGAGTGAATTTAGAGAAGCTAAGTGTATAAGATAATACATGATAATGATGTCAAATTCAATGAGGAGTTGGTACACAAAAGGGATTGAAAAGATTGAAAGCAAGAATTTGTAAGTGTAGGTATCATAGTTGGGAATAGGAGAGAGAATGTAATAGGTCTCTATGTCATTTGGTATTATATTAAAATGTTCATTGCGAAAAATATCAAGACACTATATAAGTAAATATGGTACATGTTTTCTACAGTTTTCATTTTGAGTTTTGATATGATCATGCAATAGTGTTGAGATGTGAAAGAAAGGTTAAGTGTGGTAAGTAGCCATAAATATAATAAGTCTTGATAACAAAGATAGAGATGTTGTAAATCTCAATAAATTGAGCTCAAGAAGAGCTTGAAGAGAGAGAAGTGTGTCCTAAGAAAAGGGAAAGAGAGGAGATAAACCCAAGTTAGTGGTCATTAGTAGAAAATGGATGATGCTTATAAAATAAAATAGGTGCAAGTGAGACCAAAATATTTAGAGAAGGATAAGATGAAGATAGAGAGAGAGATAAAAAGAGAAAATAAATCGTGACTGGGAAGAGATACCACAAGGAGATGAAGGTGTCAGAAGACACAAAGAAAATAGAGATGGAGAAAGAGATGACAGAAGTAAGGCAATAGTTGCATGTGTTTGTGATCATAATAGAACAAGTGACTAAAAGTGAGAAACCACACTATGGATGGGTTATGATAAATAAGACATTGAAAAGGCCAATAAGGCTACAGATGGAAAGAACAAATATGCAAGTTGTGAGAGAGGAAAGAGAGCAAAAGAGATTGATTTGAAAAAACATCAATAGATAAATGATGAGGTATAAAATGAGTGGGAAGCATAGATAAAAAGTGGATAAAGATGAAAAATACCTAGAGATAGATAATATTGGTTTCAGTGAGTAAAAAGAAGACAATTATAGCTAGCTAGGTGATTGGAACGATAAAGAAGAAGAAGATTAGTTTATGTGCCTAAGAGAAGGATTGGACAAAGGAATAGAATCCCATGAAGAAGATATAATATCTAATTATCTATTTTTTTATGAAATTCAATATCAGTTAGATTAATAACTACCAGCACTATAATAGGATTTTCATAATTATATGGTGGAGAATGAAGAAGTATATGAGCTAGAGTATGAAGAAGTGGAAGAGATGATATAGGTTGCAGCAATGAAGATAAAATAACATCAAGAAGAAGCAATGATAACAACAATGAAGTATATTGAAGTAGGTACGAATGAATTTTCCATTATTTTTGTTTTAAACATTAATACCATAATAGAGGAAGATGACATTACAAGTCTAGCAGTAGTGTTTTGGGGCATATGCAACGCATATGACATAGGAAAATATTAAGGTATCAGTGCACATCAAGTGCAAGTTAATGCAAGCAAGCATGTGAAGGAAAGAATAAAGATTTTATATGATAGAGGAAATCATGAGAGCATATATGAGGAGTAGTTGAAGCATAGAGAAGAAGCAAAAAAGGAATATCCAAGGAACATGAACTGGAAGATAAGCAAATAAAACACAATAGCTCATTAGAGTCCAATTTCTTTCTTACCAAGGAATATGATCTAGGAACATCAAGATACTTAATGTAATTAAGTGTGTTTTCATCATTTTGGCTTATTTTTGGTGTTAGAGGACTTACATATGCCCAATAACCATGTTAAAGTCAATAGGTAGCTTTGTATTGGTTGTTCTTTGGCTTGGGAGAGTTTCCAGCCAAAACACTATTTTAAAAATTTGAATCGTGTTCTTAGCCTTAGAAGGAGTTTTTTGATTTTATCTGAAATAAAATATTGGTATAAGGTTGTAAATGAGTCTAGGTTGGTTTAGATAAGTGTTTCACTACATGTCATAGGTAAAATGACATAAACTAAATTTTTTTATTTTAATGTTCATATCAAGGTAGTCACAATGAGAGTTATTTGAAAGGTAGTTGCGCATGTGTATAGGAAGAATGAAATGTGTTTTTAAATGGTATATATGGTATAATCATAAGAGAATATGAAAGTATGAAGTTAAGATATTTAGTTAGAAGTTAAGACAAGAAGATGATTGTGGGTTTCAAGAGTAATACTAAAGGTTGAAATAAAGTTTGAGGTCATTGGAAATAGGTAGGATAATCCTTATGGAGGTCATTAAAGATAAATGTTACTTATAGTAATAAGATTAAAAATATAATTTAAGGTGACAATATTAAGAAGCCTATAGCCTAGTGAATGAAATGGCATGAAAGAGAGACTAAGTATGAATGGAATGAGATGTAAGATAACATTGTGAGGTGTACAAAGGTTCCTAATATATATGAGATAATTCATACACTCTTAGTATATAAGATCATACATGAGACTGATGTCAAATTTAGTGAAGAGTTGGTACACAAAAGGGATTGAGAATATTCAATGCAATATTTTGTAGTTATGGGTATCAGATTTGGCAATAGAGAAAAGAATGGAATATGTATCTGCATCACATGTAAAATTACATTAAACCATTCATTGGGTTACACATAAAATGATATGGAATCAACATATAGGAGTATCAATACATTCAATGGGAAATAACAACCTATTATGTGACACATTATGTGTCATAATAGAGTGGGCCCTATGATATTATCCATTGATTTTATAATTTTACCAAAGATTGGTAGTATTTGACATGATTTTAGGATTCACCTAGGTGAAAAATATCGATGGTGTACCATCTATGATACATATATGCCTAAATTATATTCATTGAAACCAAGTGGTCATAATTTTATGGATTGGATATGAGTATCCTCTATAATATATGTTCCTCCTCCTCCCAATCCACCTCTATAGTTCACTGATACATCTATTTAATAGAAAAGAATATTTATAATTATTTAAATTATCAAAAATCATTCCATTCATCAAATTTATAAAAAGTGAAAAAGTCTCAAAATAAACAAATGAATTAGAAAACATCGTATCAAGAAAATCCATCAAGTTCAAAAAATGTACCATCACATGTAACATATTTTAAATTGGTGACACATATAGATAAGCATATTCTATGAAGAGCACAACATTTAGAACAATATTCCACTAATTTTAGTTGTGTTTTAAACTATTATACATATATTAAAGCTAATCACCCCACATGGGAGTGCATGAGTCAGATATAGATAATTTCATTACAACATGGGATGAATTTTTTAATTATGAATCACATAAAACACATTTTTCCATGAAAGGTGATCCTTCCAAACCTTATTTCTGATTAGTATTATGTCTCTCATCTTGATGGGATAAACTGTTGGTATTTTTCAATGTCATAATTTATTAAAATTCAAACACTTTTGAGTAATAAAAATAGGAAAAATTGATTGTACATAGATTCTTTGTTTATTCATCATGTTATTCTTATACTTATTTACATAATTGATTGATTTGATTGGTATTATATCCCTTGTATCTGTGATACTTTTTTTCCCTTGGCTCCTTCTTATATTTTCCATATCTGAACAGTCTAAGACAATGATCTATAATGCATAATTTTCCATTTACTTAGTTTTTTTTTCCCATTTTAGATAGAGAAAACTATATTTTTTATATAATAGATAGTAAAGAGAAGAAAAGATCAATATTGAATTCCATTATTTTATTAATATTTTCAATCATGTCTTATAGTAAACTTTTTACCCATTTTAAAAGTTTGAGCAAACATAGTCCTACTTCATCTAAAAATTTGATATTACACTCAGTTCTAGTTTAAAGAACAATACATATTCATAAAATATCTTTCATTTGTTTGTTGTAGTGTTGATACATGTGCATTACATACAATTAAAAATGTATATTTGATGACACAAGGATGTACAATAATTACTTTACATATATATTCTATCACCCACATGATCTTTAGTTACATTATAGTGGTGGAGGAATCTTACTCATACATGGCTAATTCATCATATTCAATGCATCATTTAATTAGACATATGTTATGAATAGTTTGGATCCCTTTTCATTATTCTAGTTTCAAACCCATGGCTTCACCTACTAGTTTATATGATTATTTTTAAAAATTCAAATATATATATATATATATATATATATATATATATATTCAAAATATTTCAAAAATATAGAAACATTCAAAATATTAAAAAAATCAAAAAATTTGGACCTATGAATTATTATACATCTATTTTATGTAATTTGAATATATTAATTATTTCAGGATTAGTATATCGCATCATATTTCATATCCCAAATGAGTTTCACTAGTACTTCTAAGTGTTATGTAATACATACAATTTCACATGGATAAATAAGTTAGTCTTGCATCCACCCAATGGACATGGTAAACTAGGGATAAGCTATTCATAGGTTATAGTATTTAAAGGTGTTACCAATTATAAATGCTATATAATTGAGTTATATGCTTTATTAAAAATTGTTTATAACATCATTGTGTACATATACATGGTGTAAATCTTTATTTCTAGTTCTATGCTCCATTAATGTTATTAGTTGTACATAGTTTACTATACTTTTTTTTTATTATGCATTGTCGTTAGTTATTGTGTACAAATTGATTGAACATATCTATGAGATCTTAATATGATTGTGTGACATTTGATAATGTTGATTACTTATGGACCTTTGCCCTATATTTGATATGAAATTAAAACAAGACCTTTTTTTGAGAAATTATCAATGTCCTTTGTGTGTGGACCTTATATTTTTTGTTTCAATATTTATTTTTGAGACATTTGGAGATGTGTTTTGTGTGAATCCCTTAGATTTATGGTGTGACATTGTGCATTTTGTGCTTCTATGCTTACTGAGCTTGTTGAGTTTCATAAGTGTAATGATCTATATCATGGAGTAAATATTACATATGCATGTATTAAAACTATAATTATGAGATTTATTGATAAATTTATATATATTTTTACACTTTAGGCATAATATCATATGTTACATAGATGGTTTAATTATTTATATCTTAATATAATAATATGCATTTCAAAATATGCTTAAATATTTAATGATTGCATGTTGATACACGTTATAAATTTAAATTTTCCATTGATATGAATGACTTTCATTATATTCCCCTAACCTCAAAATGAGGCAATTTTAATCCTATTTTCATATATGAGATAAGCCTCTATGATATTTTTTTTTACTATAAAATAAAATGCCAAATAATGCAAAAAGGTTCAAAATTCATTTATGGTACACAATATGAGGTAATATTCCATGCATATGTATTCACATGAAAATAAAAATGTAAAAATTCTTACATGTTGGGTGAATGATTCAAATTCATCTCCTAGCTTTCAACATAATTTGTATGTTTGTATCTACATATACATTTACATATATTATGATTATCATATAGTTAATGATACATATTTATGCCATACTTTCAATATTATTTGTTATTTTAAGTCTTTGTAGGGGAATAAATGTTATTCATTTTATTATTATTAGACATAAAATAACTAATGAATAAAGTGACACTTTAATCTATAATCCATCTAAAATGGTTGGTTCAGTTAAAGTTCATAATGCATAAACTAGAGATTCAGTGCCCTCCAACATCATTACTTGTGCATCTATTTTAGATTCCAAAAAAATTTATTTCAAGGTTACAAATACGAACAATGTAAAGTGACATTTTTTCACCCTTCAATGAGTTATTTTATCTAGTCATGTTCAATCTAAATTACGTCTTTAAAACATTCAATTCATCATTAGTTCAACAAAGGAACCAATCTATACAAGTGCTTCAAGGAAAAGATAATTATTTAATGCTTTAGGAAAGCATCATCTTCAATAAAAAAATATAAAATAACTATTGGGGTCGAGTATATAGGTGTACTCCTTAATATTTTACTTTTTTCAATTTTTCAATTTTCAATGTTCAATCTTTTTTAAAATTTAAATGGAAACAATAACAACTTTATGAGTTGTTAAAGGGTCTTCTAAGTTAAAGTGGAAATTAAAAATGAAGTATCCACTCAATGAAATATTATTTTATACACACTTAGGTATATTTATCCTTTTACTATAATACTATCACTTTTATAATAGTAATGGTGGTTAGTGGGGGCATGTAGTCACTCAAAGCTACTCATGAATAGTTGATAATATTAGTTTTGGAAAAATTTTACTTGAATTAAATTGATCAGACAATATGGACCTGTTTCACCACTTCACATTATACTAAGTACTTACATGGAAATATCTCTTTCTATGTTTTTGTATTACACCTACAAAAGTGTTCTTAATTATTGAAAACCTCACTAATAATATACATGTACATCCTTAATCCTTAATTTTAGTTGTTAACCTTTAGGACAAAATTAACTATTATGGGTTAATAGTGTATGTCCTACTTGACCCATTATTTTTGATCCCATCCTTCACCTATAAATAACTATTTTTCAAATTTTAACCATTAGTTGCATGTTTTCCCACATTCTTAGGATAGGTATCATGTTTGTCTTCCCCTTTTGGATTATTATAAATTCATATCTATGTCATATGTTATACCACATGGAAAACATCATTATTGAGGCACAATTCTAATATTTCACACTAAGAAAATATTTACTATTATTTCCAAATATATTTATAGAAATTTAAATTAACCCTTACATAAGTGAAGATATTATTTAATTTAATTTAATTGAATCATCATCAAGTATTCATTTCATCTCTATATGGGTACATGTAGTCAATGGATCACAATGATGTACAAACTCTAAGTAGTATTTATAAATTGGATTGATTTCCCTCTTGAAATTATTAGATATGTATAGAATAATTAGTCATCATGGGGATGATTGGGGTTAGCTCAACCCATTCACTCCCCCATTTATGTTTGTAGTTTTTAGCTATAGTAAGCCCTATTAGGGTTTCAACTTTGAAGAAGTCATTTTAATGTCATTTGTGGGCATCTCAAGGTCAAATTTCCATAGATTAGAATGTTTTAAGATAGTGAATGTGATTTTTGCTAATTTTCCTAATTTTCATTAACAGATAGATATTCTAGCAGATGAAATTAGTGGTAGTTGGTCATACCAAATTCTAGTCACTTATGACCTTAATTAGTGATAATGATAGTTTCAGTTGCATGCTCATAATTGAGTACAATATAATATTTCATCGATGTCTCACTCAATCACACTCAACCTATAGGGAAAAAATATGAAGTGATTTTCTTTTTTTCATACCTAGTTTCTTTAATTCATTTATGTTTCCTTGGTTTCAATAATTTACTTTGATTTTTATAACTACAAGATATTTTAAAACATTTGTATTTTTCTATTCATTTTATCTTAATTAGATTTAATACAATAATTAGTTGAAAATTTTGATATAATAATAGAGATAACGAAGATATTAAAAAAAAATTGTTACAATTGATAGGATTTCCAAGTTATAGCCCCATCTAGAGTGTAAAAATATTCACCCATGTGAAACTAATATGGATGTTTTAGAGGTGGATGGGCACTTGTTTAAGGACTCTTAATTTCAGCAATAAAATGATGTAGATAAAATTTTATGCAAACATATAAGCATTATCAAAATTTTCAAAAGGAACTATGAAAAATAAAATAAAAAAACATTCTCTACAACATGGTCAGGATGATAAGGACATTTCATGATCAAATCATGAAGCAAAAAAAATGCTTTGAGTTAAATATAAATGGTGTGTTTAAATTAATAGTTATTCATATTCATCTTTGGATAGGAACCATTTTATATATGTTAATGATGGTGGTGTGTTTGATATTTGAATTGAAAGGTTTATCAAAGATAACTTGAACAATATATTAGTAATGTTTCATGACTCTATCAAAATATGATTTTTGAGTATGAAAGATAAAAACATTGAATATTTTATGAATTCTATTATTGGACGGGAATTGAATCATTTGGTTTAAAATATCTCAAATTATAGATTTAATGGAATTTTACCATGGATAAAGTTAGGAGGTAGTCATATATGTTCTTGTATACATAATGAATGACATAGTATTTTTAGTTTCATACTTTGTATTTATATTATGCCTACTGCAAATGATGATAGTAACATTGAAAGGAGAGTTTCAATGTATTTTGTTTTGATTCTAGGTCTAGTTGAGACTTATCTTTATTTTTATTCACAAAAGCTTGTGACATTTAATTTAAAGGTTTAGAGAATCTATAATGTGTAATTCTCCTTACTATTTTATTTTTATAATTGGAGTTTATTAAAAACTACAATTTTCATTAAAATATAATCTAAACATAAATTTATTTTTATATAATCATACCATTTATTATATAACAGGTGGCTATGATTTATTTTTTAATATATTTGTTCCTTTAATATAAATACAAATCCATATAAGGAGTGCTACTAATTTTTTTAACAAATTTATTTATTTTTTCCTCAAATATTAATATTTAAATTAAATTTGGTATCTTTCTCAATTTAAAAAAAGTAGTACCCAATTGTAATAAATTTATATTGAAAAACAAACAAACAAAAAACATAAAAAAATTACATCTATTGGAATGACCTTTTCCTTTTCTACCTAATTAACATACAATATTCAATTTGAAGGAAATAATATATTTGGTTTCTCTTGATTCTATCATGTGTCATGAATCAAGATGGTAAAAGGTTAATAAGTTGAGTCAATTACATTAACACATAATAATTCATTAAAATATTACATTTAAAAAATTAATTTTGAAAAATGATATGCATGCCTAATAAAAATTAGACTATTTGACCATATTTACATATAAAATTAATTTGAGCTTATTTTACTAGATAATGTTTACAAAAATATTAAAATTATAACCATGTTGATTTGACCAATCATCAATTGCAGAAAAAACTAAGGAAATAAAATACTACAAAATAAAATACATAGATATTCTCTGCATTCCATTAAATAGAAAAAATGGCATTAAAAATATGTAATATTAAACTGCTACTCAAATTTAATTGAAAAAAATGAAGCTTATTAAAATTTAGCAATATGAAATACATGACTTGAAAATGAGATTTGCATTACATAATAAAAGCTTTTATAATAATTACATAATGGTTTCATACCAAATAGTTGAGTTATAAATATTACATATAAGGTAGTTGGTCATCGACATACAAAGAATAAACTATCTAAAACAACTTTTCAATATCCACATTCATCTCAAATAATAAAAATAGTTTTTGGGTTACAAATGTCACATTTTTAAATTGAGTCTTTCTACCATAATGACAAAACAATATGCAAAAATATTTTTTTATTGAGAATATTGTAACAAATTTTAATATCATTAACTATATACTTAAATTTTGATTTATGCATTTAAAGCTATAAAAAATGTATAATGTTTAAAACATAAAATTCCATGAAAAAACTACTTAAAATCACTTTCTAATTTCAACTATCATCTTAAAAAAAAAAACATGACATTGCCACTTTATGACATGACCTCTTCATTGTGTAGTTGATAATTATTCCATGTATGATGTTGGAAGATGAATATAATTGCTTTCCTATTCAATTTAGACTATAATATTAAAAAATAAAAATTATTATATTACCAATGGCCAGCAAATAAAGTCATAAACATATATATTTTTAAGGTTTATTTCACCTAGTATTACATACCAAATCTTATGCAATAGGGATAAAGCCAACCATCCATATATATTTGGAATGAAAAACCTTGTTACTTTTTTTTTAAATTATCATAAAAAAATAAAAATTAATTAAATTTAAAAAATTATACATTTGTGTAATTGTTGGCCCACATCACATGACTTAATACCAAATAACTAGGATGTCTTGACCACCACCCACTAGGTGGAAGTTATGGAATGTTTAGTCGTTAATAATCTAAGGAAATAAAGTTGTATCTTTTTCCACACTATAAAATGCATTATGTTGATATTATAAATATATTTAATGGCATTATCATTTTTTTGTTTAATTTTAATGTGTATTTAAGGATGCATAGGTTCATTTAATATGTTGTTAACTTAAACTAATTGTTCCAAATTAATGAAAACTTATAAAATTATAATCGATATATAATTTAATCATCTATGAGACCAATTTTGATAATTTGTTTTGATTATTCAATGGAATGGTGAAGCCATAATGTTTTGTATCTTGATGCACAAATTCTACACATTGGAAATGCATTCATTGTCAAGATAATTAATCTTGAATAAATGTCTCTAGATGAATATGTCAATCATATTTTATTTTATTAGTTTTATTTCAAAATCATTAGGTCTATTTTTCCAAAAAAATTATATATAGGTACAAAATTTCATGATTTCATTATTTCCAAAGCCATGTTTTGTCATTTAAAAGGTGCTTAGAGTTAGGGTCAAATCAAGGTAAGATATGTCCTTTAAATTACCCAAATCATTTATTGTGCCTTCATTATTATATGATAATATTTTATTTGAAATCATAAAATCATTTACTTATAATTTAAAAATATCTAATAATGGTTTATAGTTCTTCATAAGGATTATGTTAAAATAGGTTTTAGGTTTGAAAATTTATATGTCATTTTGATAACTTATATTAAATAGACTATAGATTGCACAAAAAGTCAATTTTATATGATTTAAGCTTGAATCAATGATTCTACATATATATGGTGTGAATATTTTATTTATATCGATTTTTTAGAGTTGGTTCCAAGTTTTACACCTCTTATACTCAACCTTGCATAGTTGAAGAAAATGGCAAACTAAGATGAAAAACCCATTGATATGTCATTATATATTAGGAATGGTTTGGCATTTATAATGTACTAGACATAAAAAATGACTAAGAGGGATGGACAAAGGATATGGTCATCTCCTTGATACTTGTGGCTCTAACTAAACCAATGTGAGAGGACATATGGGGTATCTTGCTCACATGGAAGGATTTTACAATTAAATTTCCATGAGGATTATTGGGGCAAATGGAAAATTTGATCAGGACATGACCAAAGTTACACACTCCACCCAGGAAGGGTTGTCAAAAGGAATGCAAAAATGCTCTAGGTCACATACAAGCTATTGAAGATAGATATAAAAGTTCTTACAACCTTAGTCTTAAAGAATTATCAATACCAAGGATGAATGAAAAATTATAATGCTAATATTTAAAACACAATATGTAAATACATGTTATATAAGCAAGATATTTTACATTTGGAGGCAAATAAATCTTATAATATGAAATAGGGATTTTATCATTTATAGGGTAGGACATGGTAGGATAGTTTGTTAATTATAAATAGGAAAGGCATGGTGGTGTGTTAGCAGTTTTCAATCAATAGGGGATCTTACAAAATTCATGACATAACTTACTATAAAGACATAGAAAATACTCATAAGCAAGGTAATGATACATACCAAATAATCCATGAAAGACATAGAACATACACTAAAAATAGACCTTCAAACACTTTTCCCTATCAAATACATAAACCTAGGGTGCCCTAACAAGATATTCAACAACATATTCTAAAATAATCCAGAAAAGGATTTATAATCTATATCTAAGCCAAATACAACAACAAGTAATGAGCATAGAATGAGATATCCAAGCAAACCAATTTACATACAACATCACTACACTTCATCAACATGAAAAAATTAATAATCACAAGCATTTTCATTAAATTGAAAAGAGATACTACATGCATCAATTTTTAAAAATGTTATCTTGGTGAAAATCATGATGATATTTCTCCACATTAGGCATTGAAGACATGAACATGGTCTTAGAGCTTGCTAATAACCCTACACTTACAACCAACTTAGTAAGAGAGAAAACACATCCACTCAACAATTTATCCCAAAATTTGTAGAACCTAGACTGAGAGAGAGGTAGAGACCACCAACAAGCAAGACAATGACCAACCACCAAATAGAGGATAGATCCCTCCACTTATACATTTTGCACTATTATTTTAAATCTAGGATTGTAGGTTTTAATTTGCAAAATTTAATAATATCCTTCCTAATTTCAGCAAGATGATCGTAGCCAAAAAATATCTCTTTGTCCTCATTTATAAATCTTCATCCATTTGAAATAAATCATTTCTCTAACTACCTCAACAAGGCATGATGAAGATTTGAAATAAAACTTTTGAATAGAGATGCCCTTTTATCAGGATCTAGAAGATGCACATCATGGTGGAGGCCAAACAAACTTTGTCATCATATGAAACTGCTTGGAGATGCCCTCGACCACTTCCCTTTACATATAGATCCTCTAAAATAATTTACTTTACTTTTATGCATGCTATGGAACAACCTACTACTGCAATGATGGATGCATTATAATTCTCAATCTATGGTACAAATAGAAAATGATCAATGCTAATTATTGAAAAATATTCTTTGGAATGTCCCATAAAACTTCTTCTATGCCTAAAATCCTTGATTGTTCTTGAAGGAGCATTGATATTGACTCATAAGCCAAATTTTGCCATATATTTACATGCAACATGCCACATTAGATCCAACTAGATATTTGTAGAGCAAAAAATTCACTAGGCTACCTAATTAGCTCAATTTGGATATGTCTTAAAATATCATGCAATTCTAATGTATGATTAAATATGCACCCTCAGATATTAAAAATATGCTCAACATTTAATTTTTTGAAATGTCAACCTTCGATCCTACACTATCGATCTTATCTACACATATTAAGCATATACCATAGATATATATCTAGATCATCATGGTAGTGACACATGCCACTATCATTTTTGATACATACCCCTTTGAAATGTCTAGACCCATATGCACCATCAATTAGGATCAGTACACTCTGCCACGTACCTTCAATTAATGGGAACATATCTAAGATTGAAATCATTCCCCATGAGCTTGACACATGCCACTTCTATTTTTGTTTTAGAGCTATGTTCAAAATTTCATACTCATCTTGATCCATTGGATCTTGATATGGTTAGTCAAACATAATTGGTTGAAATTTACGCTAGATAATGAAGATCATGCCATTTAATAGCTCCATGAGCTATCTAGACCTTGCATAATAAATCTTTGCTTGGTTAGCTCCCTTATACCAAATGGTAGCTCCTCATTCAGCCTAATTCCTTTGATAAGTCATATTTCTTTCATGTCATTGATCTATTGGATGCATGATTGATCGTGAACTATTGATTGGCTTGGTCATTCATTGAGAGCTTGACACTTGTTCTTCTCATAGTTTTCTAGATGGTATTTGAATTTTTGACCCCCACATACCATTAGATCATTAGGTAACCTACCAAGACAGTGACATTTATCACCATTTTTCTAGTCTTACAACTTTATTGAAATTTAGACCTTCTACAGATTATTGATCAGGATCCGTATACTTTACTACATACCATCTATTGATAAGAACATGACCAAGATTTTAATCACACCCCATGATCTTTAAAATTTTAAAATATACATTCATAATGAGTCCTTTTGACTATTCAGTCTCAATCATGCACCTTTGGATCAATTTAGTTTTTTTTAATGTACACCATTAGACTACGATGTACAAGATCAGTTGTGGTAATCTTGAATTTAACATAATAAACAATTAAGTCATAGCTCAAGACATAAAAACCTTAGTATAAAAAGACATAGCCTAAGGTTTTGGGACATTAATAAATATGATGTAGACTTTAGGACTTTGAGCTTAGTTTACAATATAGGTATTTGACTTCATTTATACCATGTTAATAATAAAAGTGACCAAGCATTATCAGATATAAAAGGGACCCAATATGGATTTGTAAACTAAGGTTAATTCATGTCAATAAACATGTCTAAACCATAGTATAAAATTTATACTATGTTCATTGCATGTTCTTAGTTAAATTTTCTACAACCAAATATGATTTTAAATTAGAGGGTTTAAATTAGGAAAATTAGGACAAAAGACCTTAAAGTGCTCAGACATGAATTCAACTCTAGTTTTGATATACCAAATCCTAGTAAAGATCAAATTAGCACGACATTTGACCTCTAATGAATAATTTAAAATAGGAAGTGTGCTAACAAATTAAGAATTAATTCTTAGCAAGGTTTTAATTTCTTAAGTGCATGTCTAGGCACTAACACATGGTCTTGCTTGGGGATGTACACCCCTAATGGGTATACAAAGAACCCAAAAATTTAAGATTGAGTGCCAAAGCATTAGGTCACAGAGTCAACACTTAGTCAATTTATATCAATAGAGACTCATGAAGGCTAAAAAAAAATGGTCAACCAACAAAAATAGATCAGGAAGATCTAAAAATGAACACACAACATAAAACACAAAATGAAACTATATAAACAAGGACTAAAGCAAAGGGGTGATAAAGTAATGAAAAAACAAAATTATACACTATATAATTATATACATAGGTTACAAACTCAGTCAAAGAAGTGTTTTAGATGCCTACTATTGACTGGTAGCTCCATTATTACACCATCTAAGTCTCTCAAGAAAAAAGTGTGTTCCCTAATCTGACATTTGATGGAATAGGGACCCATCAACAAGGCATAAAATTTACCATTCTTACCTTTCTCCTCATGCCTATTATCCCAAATTAAAAATAGATCACCTAATTCAATAGTAACTAAATGGCCTAAATGAACAAGCACACCAAATATACAAATAATCTAATTTATTAGTAACTACTTGGTGTGTATCCTTCTTTGTAGGGATTTCATTAACCAATTTTATGAAGTATTCAATTTCCACTAGTATCTATCTATCTCTATCACTTGAAAAATCAATAATTTATTGAATGGAATCTATTCCCCATTATCTAAATGGACCTTCAA
Organism: Torreya grandis; assembly: GCA_037957365.1. Taxonomy (NCBI): domain Eukaryota; kingdom Viridiplantae; phylum Streptophyta; class Pinopsida; order Cupressales; family Taxaceae; genus Torreya; species Torreya grandis. The sequence goes on from JARHVA010003253.1 coordinate 2,006,816, forward strand.
TCATCAAAGGATGCAAGGGGAGAGAACCAGAATCTTTCATCCTCGTAGAAAAGCACTGACATCTCTTGTACTTTCTAAATTTGTGAACAACATCTTTGAATAGTGATGGCCACCTATAACCACCTCTAAGAATTTTATAAGCCATAACTTTAGGTGTAAACTGTCCAATACATAATCCACCATGGAAATCCTCAATCAAGTCAGTAGTTTGTTCCTTTACGATGCATCTTAGGACAACCGCATTTCAATTTATCCATTCAAGTCCATTTTCAGTCAAGAGGTATTTTTTGGAAACAAGCTTAAGAGTCCTCCATTGATTTTTGTCCAAGCAAAGGAGACAACTCAGATTTTGTAAGTAATAGACAATGTCTTTATAGCATGGAGACATGTCAAATTGACTAAATGAATCACCAACATTGAAAATAGTAGTGTTTACTTCAAAGTCTTATAAATTAGTTTCATCCATGAGCATGGATAGACCCATCCCCCACTCTAACTTTGTGGTTTGAATATCCATGTTATACTCTTATAATTTATTGACCCACCTGTATCTCTTACTAGATATTTCAGTCTGAGTAAAATTTTTCATCACCATGGTATTCAAGACATAAGAAATAATCTTTGAACTTATAATATAAGGTCTGAATATCTTGGTGTCCTTGAAGAGGGCAAAGATTTACTTTTCCATGATGGTGTATTTTAGCTCAACATCTTACAAATATTTTATAAAGAAATATATTGGATACTTGTGACCATATTCACTATTTTTCAACATGACAATAATAATAGTGTTATATGATATAAAAGAGAAAATTTGAAATGGCTTAGTGTAATCAAGGTTGGCCAAAATAAGGATAGACTTTAAATCTCATTTGATGTCATTAAATGGTTGCACGGACTTTTCCTTCCACTCGATGGTCTAGTCCTTCTTCAATATGTATGTAATAAAGTGATCTCTCCAAAGTTGGACATGAACCTCCTTATGAAATTAATTTCTCAGAAGAAGGACTGAATTTCCTTCTTATATTATAGGATAGACACTATATCAATGGATTTTACTCTTTTGGGGTCAATCATGACACCATCCTTGGACATTATATGTCCAAACAACTTGGCCTTTTAAAATCCAAAGTGAAATTTATTAGGATTAAGAGAAATGCCAAACTCAATGCATCTGATCAATATTCTCTCTCGATTTTCCAAATGTTCCTTTCTAGTCTTGGAGTACAATGTAATGTCATATTTTTACACAACTATAAACTTATTAATCACCCCTGCAAATGAAATTTCCATAGCTTGCTGAAATGTCTCATCAACATTCATTAACCTGAAAGGCATCCTCATATATACAAACATACCCTAAGGCATTGTAAATGTGGTCTTGGGTCTCTCAAATTCTTTCACTATAACGTGGTTATATCTTGAGAATCCCTCTAAAGTGGACAACATCTAGGATCCTGTAACACTTTGGAAGACGTTGTCCATATTGGGTAGGGGATAATTATATTTTAAAGAATATTCATTAAAATTTTGGAAATCCACACACAAGTAGATGTCACCATTTTTCTTTCTCACAAATACTAAATTTGTAAGCCATGGTGAATACCTGATGGGCTAAATGATACCACTATCCTTTAGATTCTTGAACTCATCCCACATATTAGTGGTAAAGATGAGGTTAATAGGTCTCTGTTTCTAACTAAAAAGCTTCCTATCATTATGTAATGGTATGACATATTGTAATAAGTCTTCCCTATATGATTTCAACTAAAAATATTACCTTTCTATATAATCTTGGTAAATTTTTAGTAGCTACATGTAAACTTGCTTCTTAGTTGAACTTAGATGAGTACCCAGCCAAACCTTTCTTAGATTCTCATGAGAACCCAAATCACACTCAGTCATGTCATTTGAAATAAATGAGTCTCAATTCTTGATTATATCCACTCTATATAAATATACTTCTAAATTTTCCAAACCTCTACAGAGTGTGTTTGTATTTAATAGGATAACATCCTTCACAAACAAGGTTTATTTTCCATCACAAATGTGAACCATAGATTCCAAGTCTATGAGCTAATCATGGAACTTAGCTTCACAATTTAGAAACCTCTTAATTTTTTCATCATCATCAAATACCTACTAATGATGAAAATTATCTGGGATTGAAGGCCTGACAAGCATCTCCACTCGATGCTGATAATGAGGTATGGTATTTGCAATGTAAAATTAAGCACCTAACCCTACAAGTGTATCAAATACTTAGTTACGATGTCTATAATGATAACAGATAATGAATACATCAAAAAATTCAAAAAAATACCAAACAACATTTTGATATTATTTTAACCTTTTATTTTGTGTGACATAAACATTATAGACTTGCTTCACCACTAACACAGAATCACCCTTGATAATCAATATTTTAATTCCATGTTCATGGGAAATATGTAGAACAAACAAGAGTGCCTCATACATAGTACTATTTTTAGTGCACTCAAATGATAGATTAAAATAAAACCTCAAGAACTTACCATTGGGGGCATTGAATACAACCCCTACTTCATTTTCCAAGATAAGATCAAACCTTATCAAAACATAATTTCCAACCTATTCCTTCATTGTCAAGTCAAACATAAGAAATAATAATGTTGTCCACTAGTGTCAACATTCATAATGAAGTTTCCAATCCCAATTATTGTGTATAATACTTTATTTTGAGCATGTTTCAAATCCTCAATTACATGCAACATCTTCAGCTCTCTATAAAGCTTGACCATGTTACCATCCAATGGAATGGTGGTGTATTATTACACTTTAACCCATGATATCATCCCATTTACATGAAAATATCATCCCCCATTTTAGTAGGATATCCAAAACTAACACATCTATATTCAAATGCTTACTTGGATGTAGTGTTAATTGCACTACCAACCCCTTGACTTGTCCAAAAAGTGTAACTTCTCATGAGTCCATGGCATAACACATGCCAAATCATGATGTGATCTAAACCTAAATCTCATTTAATACAACCAAGGTCATTATGTTATAAGAAGCACTAGAATCAAATATCCAATTGTGGAGAATAAGACCATTGATTAGTAGGGTCGTATAAAATAGATCCATAATGAGTTAAATCTCTACTGATGCACTCCCAAAATAGACTTCTAGAGATGGTTCAATAACCTCTTTAGATTCTTCATCACTTTCTAAATATGTTTAGAGTAAATCAATTTCGTTTGTATCTTACTTCTCAAAAAATTATAAGTATTCAAATGCCCTCTTCTTATGCTTAGGTATTCTTAATAATTCAACAAGTTACATGATGATTTTCAGTTGGCTTACAACATGGGCCATATCACATATTCTATACTAGGGAAAGGGAATATTTAGTGGAAGGGTAAAAACACCTTCAGCTAGAATATTGTCACCTAAGGTTTGAATTGGAGTAGGATAGGGTGAATTTTCATGCTTACCAATTATCTTCAAAGATGGATTATATATAGCATTATTTACCCTCTTAATAATGATATATAAAAAAGGCAATTTATTCTTAGCGAGAGCACCTTTGGCCTTAGAAACATGGGAAATGGGCATTGGTTTGGAAGCATTAGGGAATACTATAGTTTTCTTATCTTCCTTGCTTTCATCTCCTAACCTTGGATTTATAGGGGTACTATCTTGAGGAGTAGTAGTTGGTTGCATGCTTCTCAAGTTTTATTCCTTCTAGTGGGAAATTTATACATTAAATAGTAGATGTGTATCCTTAATTGACATAATTTATCCATCATATTTTTTAATCATGATTGATCTTAAAAAATAAAAATCATGGATAGCTAATTCATATGCTTGTGTTATATTAACCTCACAAGAAATTTTTTAAGTTGGGATACATACCTTTTATACTGCATTCAAAAACTAATCAATAGTAATAATATTCATCAATTCGATGGAGGTAGATATCTTACAGCAGGTACTTTAACAATTGAAGACCATAATCTTGTCACTAGATGATGTATACTTAGCTTCATCCACATCTTCATCAATCAACTGAGTTGTATCACATAGAGGATGTAAAAGAAATCACTTGTCACACTAATCAACATAAATGTCACAAGCTATAACATTTACTTTAGAATCTAATGGATCAGGCACTTCTTTCAGAACCCCTATATTTTGATGTCTATCTATTCTTTTATTATGTGCATGCCTCTTCCCTCTATCATTATCTCGATTATTGAATTTAGTCCCCCTTTTTGCTTGATTTAGATTTAGATCCCTCTCTTGACTGGTAGATAGATGAGGGATCCCTTTATTAACCCTGAAAAGATTATTTGACATCTATTTGATAGTGGAGGCTAAAGTCCTAGTTGTATCCTCAATATTAGCATTCTTAGTGGATTATCTTTTCTTAGGATTATCCAATTTGACATTAGCCTACTTGTTTATGGGTTTTACCACAACCTTATTATTGTTCTCAATATGGATGGCCATATTAAATGCAAACCATAGGTTCGTGGGAGCCTTCTCCAACAATTAATATTCATAGTTCTTGTCAAAGGAATCACATTATTTTGTTAAGCACATTGTATCACTAGGTCTTATGTTCTTGGGAAACTGTATTATAGTTTTATTGAACCCTGTGTTTAAATATTTAATGAACTCATTAGGGTTAGGCTTGATGTTTTCAAACATAGTTAAAAGGAACTAGGATCAACTCTTTCACCATACTAAATTCTAAAAACATTCTTCATTTCTTTCCATGAATCAATTCATCCATGGGGAAGAGAATTGAACCACTCACGAGCATCTTTTTCTAGCATGTGTACAAATAACTTAATACACACATCCTCATTCTCAACCTTATAATCTTCAATAATATTATGAAAATCCCACAAGTGTTGATCACCACTCACTAGATTATTCCCTTGAAACTTTGGAAGACATTTCCTTACTTCATTTGGGACCTCATTAGGATAACCTTACATGTTGTCAAAATTTATAGGATTTAATTTGGGAAAATAGAATATAGGATGATCATTCTCATCTGGATCCCCATGCCTCATGATTATTTTAATTACAGGTTTAATAATAAATGATAAAAGGATTTGGGGGTGAATGATGGGGACTTGTAATATTAAACTTGGGAGGGAATTCAGGTCGTTGAGAACGAGATGGATAATGTATGGAACTATAAGTTTTAGAATGACTAAAAGAACTATGAAATTTCTCTATAATGGGAAGTTCAAGAAAAAACTAAAGACTATTAGAATATTGGTAATTAAAACACTATTTAATATCTAAACCTTTCCCTTCAATAGGCCTTCAAACTTCTCCCCCTCTTCATTGATGATTACATAAGAGAGAGACACATTACTTGGACATGTCACCTTTAAAAGATGATTTTAGTCCTTCCAAATTTACAAACAAGGAAGAACACTTAAACTTGAAATTAAAATATTCAAAATAGGCACTAATCTTCATGAAACCAGATGATAAATATAGAGTTGGCACTATAATCAAAATTCTAGAATATAACAATTAACACATTGTTGTGATTTATACTAAAAACATACTTTGTTGAATCTAATGATGAGAGAAGGGTCAAAGACAATGTAATTTTCATAATTATGTTCAAAATGGAAAAAACACCTCCCAACATGCAACTTAATAGCTCTTTGAAATAAACTCAGTAGAAGTTAAATTCTCAAGTATTTCAATGATTGGCACATCTCTAAGTGGAGTGCTGCATTATTGATGGCCAAGAAAGTCCAAATGTAACAAATAATAGTAGAAAACTTCATAACATGAAATACTTATATTTCTATTCAAGAGTCCCTAGTAACACAAATAACTAGTCTTGAATTTAATCCCTAGCAATGGTGCCACTAAGGTGTTGGTTCCCAATTATACACCTACTATGCTTGACCTTTCACACTTAAATAAAATGGAAAATAAAACCCCATTGATATGTTATTATAGCTATGGAAGGTTTTGGAATCTATAATAGATCAGACGTAGAAAATGATCAAGAGGAATGAACAAAAGGTATGGTCATCTCCATTCTACTTCTAGCTCTGCCTAAACCAAGGTAAGAGGACCTATGGTGTAGCTTGTTCATATGGAGGGATTATAAAATTCAATATTTGTGAGGATTATTGGGGAAAATAGAAAATATGACTATGGCATTACCAAAATGAATGCTCTAAATCACATAAAATCTATTGAAGATAGATAGAAATGTGCTTACATCCTTCATCCTAAAGAATTATCAATATCATGACTGAATGAAAAAATTCCAATGCTAATCTCTAAAACACAAGATGCAAATACATGTTATATAAGAAAGATCATATGCATTTTTAGGTAACTAACACTTGTAATATGTAAAAAATATTTTATCATTTGTAGGGTAGGATATGGTAGGACAATATTTTAATTATAAAGAGGAAGGGCATGGTTATGTGCTAGTAGTTTTCAATCAGTAGGGGATTTTACACCATTCATGACATCATTTATTATAAAGACATAGAAATTATTCATAAGTGAGCTAACGAGACATAAAAAATGATCCTTCAAAGATATAGAACATACGCTATAACTAAACCTTCAAAAAAAATTCTTGTCAAATCCATAAACCTAGAGTTCCCTAAAAAGTTATTCAATAACATATTCCAAAATAATGGAGAAAGGGATATATATTCTAGATCTAATCCCAAGATGACAACCAGTAATGAGCATAGAACAAGATATACAATCAAAAACATTTTTAAAACACATCACTGCACTTCATCAATATGAAACAATAGAGAATCACAAGCATTTTCATTAAATTGAAAAAATATACTACATATATAAGTTTTAAAAAATGCTAGCATGGGGATAAGCATAGTGAGATTTATTCATGTTAGATAGGGGAGAATAAACAAGCTCTTAGACATTGATAATGGTTATACACTTCAAACCACCTTATCCAGAGAGAAAATACATTCGTTCAATAATTGATCCAAAAATTTGAAAAACCTAGACTTGGAGGGAAGTAAAGACCAATAATAACCAACATAGTGACCAACCCACAAATAGAGGATAGAAACCCCTATTTATAGATTTTTCACTATTTTTTAAAATCTAGGACTATAGGTTGTAATTTTTTGAATTGCATAACAACCCTCCCAATTTTTCCAAGATGCTAACAACTATAAAATATTATTTTGTACTTATTTGAAAATATTCATCCATTTACAAGAAATCATTGCTCTAACTACCTCAACAAGGCATGATGAATATTTACAACAAACCTTTAGACTAGAGATGCCCTTTTTTTCATTGTCTAGATGATAACTTCATAGTGGAGGCCAAATAAACTTTATCATCATCTAAAAATACCTAGAGTTACCTTTGACCACTTGTCCACACAACCTAAACCTCATTGACAATTGTCTTTCCTCTTATGCATCTTGTATAACAACGTGCTCTTGAAATGATGGATTTATTGGAATGCTCAAGCTGTGGTAGAAATAGAAAATGATTGACAGTCATTATTGAAAAACATGCTTTAGAATTCCCCATAAATCTTCCTTTATGATTTAAATCCTTTCCCATCTATGAAGGAGCATTGATATTAACTCATAAGCCAAATTTTACCACATATTGACATGTAACATGCCACATTAGATCAAACTAGGCACCTATAGCGATAAAAGGTGACTAGGTCATCTAATTAGCTCAATTTGGACATGTGTTGAACTATTGTGCAATATTAAATCATGATCAAATATGTACCCTTAGACATTAAAAATATGATCAGGCTTTAATTTTTTTAAATATTAAGCAAATACCATATATATATATATATATATATATATATATATATATATATATATATATATCTAGCTCATCACAATAGTGACACATATCACTACCATATTTTATTGGGACCTATTTGAAAAGTATTAACCCATATGCACCATCGATTGGGATCTATGTGCTCTACCACATACCATCAATCAATGAGAACATGTACTATATTTATATCATGCCTCACAATATTGGCACCTATCATTTCTACGTTTATTTTGGACATCTATTAAAATTTCATTTTCATTTGGAACCATTGGATCCTAATCTATCCAATCAAATGTTATTGGTTTAAATTTGCATCAAGCAACTGAGATCATGATATTTAGTCAGTTTGTAGGATCTCTGCACCTTACACAATTAGTGTCTACCAGGTTAGTGCCATTTTACCACATGGTAGCTCTTCATTTATCTTGAGTATTTTGACAAGTCATCTCACTCATGCCATCAATCTTATAGATGGATGATAGACTATGAACCATTTATTTACTTGGTTACTCATAAAGAAATTGACACCTATCCTTATTTCATTCATCTAGAGGGTCTTTAACTTGTTGACCCCCATTCACCATCGTATCATGAAGAAACATAATGAGATGGTGATACTTGTCACCACATCACTAGGCCTAGATCTTGACTAAAAATTGGACCTTATACACACCATTAATTAGAATCAATACACTTTATCACATTCCATCAATTTATGGTAACATTCTTGAGCTTTAAATTAGGCCCCACAAACTTGATAGTTGTCAATTCTACATTCATCTTGGGTCCCTTTGATTATTCTGCCTCAATCATAAAATGTCAAATTTAACATTATAAATAATTAAGTCATTGCTCAAGACATAAATCTGTAGTCTTATAAATTGCAAAAAATTGTAACTTGTTTGTGAGTTGTGACATCTAATTTATAGGTCCTTTCTGCTTGCTTTCATGACCCTCATGGGTTCATTTTCACTAATTTTTAGACATCCATAGCCTTCCATACATGATCCCAACTGATCCAGACTACTCTTTCCATGATAGATCCATCCCTCTAGGTCTCGGGAACTCATGACTATAGCACCCAACTTGGACTATCACACTGGATCCTAGGGTGTTCCATTTTTGGAAATCTTATCCAATCATATTTCGTTCACAAACAAATATTTAATTTTGATTCTTATCCCTCTTATTATTGACATAATGCAAGTACATCCAACCCATGACCAATATATCCCTATAAAATCCCATTCAAAGTTCATTTAGAAGGGTTTGACAAATATCACAAAGCGAGCAAGAATACAAGCAAGACTACTCAAACATATTTCCATATTCTCTATATATAACTACATAATACTATTTATAGCTTATTTGAATCATTACACCAGTCTTTAATCAACTCAAACACACTCAGTTTATCATTTTTCATCTTCATACACACTATTGCACAAAACAAATCAAGTGGGAGACCTACATATGGCTTGATCCTTCTTCAAAGTATTGGTATGTGGGAAGCATATCCATTAAAGGGGTGTGGATACACGTTAAGTGAATCTTACACACACTAACCCCCCCTCTTTCTCAAAATTGGTCAATGCATAATGGGATCTAGGATTTAAAAACAACATCAGCTCTACAAGGAGTTTTGTGGACATGCAGTAGTCAAAATTTCATAGGTAAGTTCTCACAGACACAATAAACAAAACCCAAAAATCTCAATTCTCCTAGATAATAGTGGTAAAAATATACTATAGCCTTGAAGGCTAGGGTGTCTTGTTTTTATCACTCCTATCTATTTATAAAATGAAGGCCAGATCCTGATTTGTGATAGTGTCTCAATCCTGTATAGTGAATTCCATCCTCTGTCTCAGCCATATCAGTCAGTTTTTAGATAACTCTTATTTTATTTCCCTTGTTACTATTTTTAGAAAAGTTCAAATTGTAGTCAAATTATACAAATCATTATCTTAATTATTCCATATTTATTTATTTATTTTACTACTTAGACCCTTTAACTAAATTACGAATAATAGATCAATATTCCCTAATAGGTTAAATCATTTGGTGAACCTGCCTTACTTTCGTTTGTAAATAAAAACCCTAGAATCCCTAGGGTAAATTTATTACTTAATTTTCCTATATTTTTATAATTTTTTACATGCATAATAAAATATAAAATGATAATTAAATTTTAAAATTTAGTAATTATTTTGAAATAAATTTTCTTCCAAACCCTAGTTGCCCATACTAGGTCCCAGTATTTTCATTATAATTTTTTGATTTTTGACTTGCATATTAAACTCAAGACATTGCATCAAATTTTAAAATTTTATAGTAAATTTTCAAAAATAAATTTTTTTAAAACCCTATTTACATGAACCATATCCTATTTTTCTTCTTGAGGTATCACCTTACATGTATAATTAGATTGCAAAACATGATCTCACTTATTTACAATTTTTTCTTACATTGCTTGTAAATAATAATGATACCATCCTTGGTCCTATCATGTACATGAATGATGAAGTATACCATATGCTATGGAAAAGCTTAATTTGTTTGCACTTTATGCTTAATTTTTATATTAAGGGATGATATTAAAAAATTCATTGCTAAAAACGCATAAAATTTCAATATTCCTTTTGCATATTCTATCTCAGGCAAGTGGAATTTTTTTGAGTTTTATCATGATAAACATGTTATAAATTTTATGATTCATGTCAAAATTTTCTATACATTTATGGACAATTTTATATTCTCTGTCCCTTGTTTTTTACTTGTCATGTGGAAAAAAATCTAGGTTTATCATGCTAAACATGTTAGAAAGGTTATGATTCATGTCAAAAATTTCTATACATTCATGCACAATTACATATTCTATATCCCTTTCTTATATCTCTCTTATGTAATTTTTTTTAGAAAAATATTATTGTACAACTCATCACTCCAATTTCATGCATTTCACTCCACATTCATGCTTTATGCCTAAATGCATATAACTCATTGGCTACTTTTGAGTATCTCCCTATCACTACTAGACACAAGAAAATAGTAGTAGTTCTATCTATCCCTCCTCTTTTCAAACTCGGTACATCTAGCTCTTATCCTACATCTACTACTAGCTCTATGCCTATAGTAGATAATGTTGTCCAATCTATCACCCAGTATGAAGATAGGTAGGTTGATTATACCCATGGCTATAGCTTTATCACTATGTCTATCACCCCTTCAGATAAAATTTATGTTCTTGAGATCCTTCAATGATCAAATGTTTACAAATATGTATTCTATGTATCCCTTCACAATACAAGAGTTCTTATTTTAGTTGAACCAACTTATGTTTCATCTATCCTCAACATAATGTAATGGGTTGAACAGCATATTTCCTTTGAGAAAGAGGATTTACCCCCACAACACATCCTTAAACAACATCTACCTCTATATATTTAATTAAGAATTAATGATGTGGGGGTAAAAACAATGTTAGTTGAAAATAATTCATGACTCAACATTTGTAACATTTCTTTTCTTAAACATCTTAATAGAAAACCTCAAGATCTAAACCATTCTGATATGAAAATTAAAGGTTTTGACAACATCCCATGAAAATTCATGGGTCAAATAACACTCAATCTTACTTTAGGGCCAAAGACACTGCCAACTACCTTCCAAGTCATAAAAATGATCTCAACTATAATTTATCACTTAGTTGGCCTTGGATTTATGATATGCATCTAGTCTCTTCTACACTCCATGATTGTCTAAAATTTAGTCACAAAGGATACATCTACACATACCCATTAGATAAAAAACCTTTTAAATACTGTTAGGTTGCTAAAACTCCACAAAATTATATTTCACAATTTAGTCTTTGTTATTTTCTTACATAATGTGTTATTCACAATATACCCTCAGACCATGCAACACATCAAAAAACTCCATGTTCTGTAATAGCACCGATAACAAATCACTATTTTACTTCTCCTTTTGAACTTAAATATCTAAATAAAATGGGATATAATGGTAAAGTTCTTGGAATACACAAACAAGGAATCATCATTCCTATTGAGGCATCTACACAACATAGAACACAAGGGCTAGGATATCAACTTATCCATCTTCATAAGAAGCCTTCTTTTTCCACCTCAAAGTATATAAATTTTTGTCCACCCACTAAAATGGTAGACTACACCACTAATCATACTTCAACATTATCATTGATCTATCCTGATCTGATTAATGATACAACTTCACCACACATGTTCACATTAGATGAATTCTCCAATGATGAATCCCTCTTACAGTTTCCTAAGCATATGAGGACCTTCCATATTGATATCATAAAAATAGATTTCTACATCACACAAATGCTCATTCATACTTTGAAGAAATTTTATATTCTCCCTAAGACATACGAGTTGATTTAGATGATACTATTCCTACCACTCCTTATGTACTTGATCATTCCACATTTTTTAATGAATAAAATTTAAATTTAAATTTTGGAACCAATTAGGGTTCCCACATTATATTATTATCTTCTACCCTACGAAAGGAAGTAGATATAGATATTCACCAAACTTTAATAGATTTATTAGAACTCTTTACCTGGTTTTACTTAGATATGCCAAGAATTGATATGTCCGTGGCAGTCCCTCAGACTCCCTTATACCTAGATGATAAACCAATTGAGCAAACAATTAAGAAAATAAATCTTAAGGTGGCTCTCTTAGTCAAAGATGAGATCCAATGCCTCTTAGATGTTGACTTAATTCAACTAGTAGCACACCCTGAATGGATTTACAACATAGTATCTATAGTAAAACCTAACAAGTAAATTTAGTGTTGTTCCAATTATTTATATTTTAATAAATCATGACCGAAAGATGATATCCCCTTGCCTAATATCAATATGATCATCGATTCCACAACTAGGTTTTAAATGTTATCATTTATGGATGGCTTCGTCAGATACAAGCAAATAAAGATTGCTAAAGAAGATCAAGATAAAACATCCTTTACAACTCCCTAGGGTACATTTTGTTATATTTTAATGCCTTTCATATTAAAAAATGTTGGAGCCATGTATCAACATACCATGAAACATATCATTCATGATTTAATTCACCATACTAACAAGGATTATGTCGATGATATATTAGCTAAATCAAAACATGGACAACATCACACTATTGATTTACTAAGTATCTTTCAATGATTAAGGAAATATAATATTTGACTAAATCCAAAGAAATGTGTGTTTGGAGTTATATTAAGCAAACTCCTAGGTTTCATTATTTCTTAGCATGGCATAGAGGTTGACCCTAAGAAAGTCAAATAAATTATTGATATGCCACCACCCATGAACTTAAAACAAATTTGATCCCTATAGGGAAAGATCCAAGTAATATAATATGTTATAGCTTAACTTGATGATAAAACATAGGCATTCACTCAATTATTAGAGAAAGATACAAAGTTTGTCTGGGACCAAGCTTATCAAGAAATATTCTATACAATCAAGAAATATCTTCTTCATCCAATTGTTTTACTACCACCTATCCCAAGTAAGCCTTTAATACTATATGTCTCATTAATAAATCATGCATTAGGAGCACTCCTAGCACAACATGATTATCAACATACTGAGTGAGCAGTTTATTACATAAATGACACACTTATTGACTATGAAAAGAATTATTTTAAAATATAAAAACTATTTCTATCAATAATTTTTTCCACAAAAGTTATTTGACATTACACGGTTAATAATTAGACTTAGGTTATTATAAAATTATACCCCTTGAAAATTTTGGTGGCAAAGCCACATCTTTCTAGTCATATCACAAAATGGGTTATGTTATTAATATAATTTGACTTAAAGATAACACTCAAAAAATCAATAAAGGACCAAATCAGTATAGACCATTTGGAAAAAACACCACTTTTGGATAGAAACCCTCTTAGTGACACATTTAGACATGATTTAATTACCTATTCTACTCATTTAGATACCTGGACCATGTTGTTTGATGGATCTCGATGCACATCTAGTGTAGGGGTAGACATTGTCTTTGTCAATCCTTCCAGTCACATAGTTCCTATAACATATAAATTAAGTTTTTCTTACACCAACAACACCATAGAATATGAAACACTTATCTTAGGTATTTTTGACACGTAGTCCCTCCAAATAAAATCTATTCAAGTCTTCAGTGATTCCCAACTCATGGTCAACCAAGTCAATGATGTCTATCATACAAAAGAAGAACATCTTATCCCATAGTTTAACATGGTAAACTATTTATCATTACAAATTGATTATTTTTATATTGAAATTATACCAAAAAAAGACAGCCAACATGTGAGGCAATGACAAGTGCCACATATTTGATTCCTATTGACATGAAACCTGATCAAGCTATTTTCACAATTAAATGATTACAATCACCTTCAATATCTAATGAGTAGTTTATTACACTATCTTTTTTAGACACTAAATGTAGTTTTGAAACTCTGGAATGGTTCTCTAATACATGTAACTTTCTAAAAAATCCATTACACTAGACACTTTTTCATGAAACAAAAAGTGCAAGTTACACAAATAATCACTCCATTATGTAATCATTGGTAGAGACATTTTTAAATAACCCTTTGAAGTGTAATTAATTAGATGATTGACTTTAATAGAAGATAAAATTGCTCTTACATAAATACACAATAGTGCGTGTGGTGGTCACTTTAGTGGAGGTGCCATGTCACACAAATTGCTTTGACAAGGGAACTATTAGCCCACCATGGAAGAATAATGTTCACAATATGAAAATTAATGTGATAAATGCCAATGATATAGTAACCTATAGCATGTAGCTTCACAATAGTTGTAACGTGTAATCTCTAAATGGACATTCATGTTATGGGGATTTGATCTTATTGGAAAGTTTAACCCTAAATATATTAGTGGGCACAATTTTATCATCAAAGATACAAAATACTTTACCAAGTGGGGGGGTTCCATTCCACTTAAATATACTATGAGGGAAGACATTTTTAGCTTCCTAATGACTCATATTATTTAATGCTTTAGCCTACCCATAGCTACCATTTTTGATAATAGAAAATCTTTCAAGAATAAAACTATCAACAAATTTTGCATAAACTATAAGACTAAAAACACATTATCCACTCCATACTACCCACAAGGAAATGATTAAGCAGAGGCCACCAATAAAACCATCAACAACATTTTGAGGAAAATAATGACCAAATTTGGAGATGATTGACACAATCAGCTAGTTTTTTCATTATGGGCTTATCACACAAGTATTTATACACCCATATAAGCTACTCTTTATTCATTAATTTATTTCACAAAATTTGTTTTACCATAAGAATAAGAAAATCCATCCCTTTGTTTCTCCATCAAAGGTACTCACACTAATGAACAATATCATGAAAAACATCTACACCAGCTCAAATAGTTAGACCATGCATGCATTCAAGTAATAGAACATCTCATAATCTACCAGAAAAATATACAATGATATTAAAACAAATGAGTTCACACTAGATAATTTGATGTTAATGATCTCATTATCAATTCAATTATTTACAATGTCAATTCCAAAGAAGAAATCAAAGGAAAATTCAAACTAAATTAGCTAGGTCCATACATCATTACCAAAAATCTTAGCCCTATATTGTATCTTCTAGCTTCATTCAAAGGAAAGAAACTGAAAAATATAATGAATATAATGTATCTATGCAAATTCTATGCATAATATTTTTTTTCACAAATTATTTGTACATAGTCTCCTCATGATTTATTATACATAGCTCATAACATTTCAAAACACAAAAACATTAAAATATGTCAAAACACCAAAAACGTTTCGATTGTATGCACTATCTATGCTTTACATTTTTACTGCTATGCTAGACTTACTTTTATTGTTCTATTCTACTATTTTTTGATTTATATACATTATCATGCTTCACTTGATTTACTTTGAGTGTGTACAATGACATCCAGCTCTTTCATTATTTCACTCTACCCATTGCAGGGACATCATAAATCTACAATCGAGACATCGATACATATACCCACTGGAGGCATCTTCTAAATGACTATACCATCTAGGTTATGTCATTCCTATACCACACACTCTAGTTATCATGTTGATGTACATTTTTTACTATCTTACATTGATTACTCTATTGACATTTCACTAGTATATAGAACTTGTGTATTAAATAGCGTATACCTAGTCTTTCATTACCAAGTCTTGCATACCTTCACATCCTTTCTTTGATTAATTAAGATGTGACTATATTTTCCATTATTTACATGCTTTCCTTTATTTCTTTGTGTAGCTAGATTGATTGGATTTATCATTTCCTATTTGTCTCCTATATGTACGTTAGGACATTTGCCAATGTCCTTTTCTCTATGTATTGTGTGTGCCTTAGGATATTTGCCTATACTCCTCTATGTGATTGTGGCATTCACACCAACCTTGATTGTTTCAAATTGTATGTGTATATGGAATTTGAACATGACTTGTATATTTATTTTCCAGTTTAAATAACATGTGCCCATGTCCCTTGTTTCCTTGGCCCCTTGGCCACTCTTGTATGCTTCTTTCTTATTGCTTTGTGTGATTTTTTCTTGGTTTTTTTTTATTATTTAAAATGCCATGATCCACATCATACATTATCTTGATTTATTGGATTCCATGATAAACATCATGTTCCATCCCTCTGTGACAACTAACAACTAAAAACTAGCCAGACTTCCAGTTCTAATTTAGTACATTGCACATAATATTACATTTTTATATCTATTTTGGCATACCCCTATTGATATAATAATCTTTAATTATAAACCATGCTACATCTTAAGATATCTTATCGATTATCATTGCTATATCATGTATTTTATAGCATAACACACTTACATGTATCTTTCTTCTAAGGGTAATCATTACAGGGTTTTCATTCTTGCCCTCAGAAGAGGGATAAATAAACAAGTGTTTCTCCAAAAATATTAGAGCTCCTAACAATCAAAGAATTAGTTTTAGAACACTTAAAAAAACAAATGGAGGTTAAACTAGGCATAACATACTAAAAAACAATGATGATTCTAGAATGACTCTAAGTTTCAACAAAGGACAACAACATTGAACATGGAAAATAGCATCAGACACTATGGTATCCTATTTTTGGTATTCCTATCCAAATAAGATAAAAATTATATTTTATAAAAGTAGACAAAAAATTATGTTCAACTCTACTTTTATAATTTTGACTAGTTCAAAATCAGTAGTTATTAGTATACTTTTACTTGGAGCATTTGGATATAGGGGGCATCATGTACGACATGATGTCTCTCACTTCTAGTTTCAAATATGGTAGTTGTTATAACTTATAGATCAAAATCCATGTTCCAAACACTAGTGATTGGGGGTAATGTATATGACATATTTAATTTATCTTCTTTCCAAGTTTAACATATTACTTAGGTATTCTAAGCATTTGTATGCCTTACTCTATTTACAGTTTTTTTGCATTACTTTGTAGTGGATTTCATACAAGCCTAACCTCCACATTTTGGAATGGCTTTCATATAAGCTTAGCACCTAGTTTCAGAGAGACTTTCATACAAGCCTAATCTCCATCTTTTAGAGTGGGAAAGAGTGGCCTAGTTTTCAACATACATTCGGCTATCCATGCCAATATTATTAGACTAAAAAACATTTATGGGATTCATGATCCATCTCATATGACACTCATTCAATACAAGTATCAATTTATATCTTCACTTCACAGGGCAGTGATGGAGCCAAATAACCAGCTAGCCTCTATATTCTTGATCCACCTATTTAGAGGGATTGAACACATAGTCCAAAATCAATTGGCATATGTATGACCACCTAGTTTGACATAGTTAGTGATGATGGAGCCAAAGGGCTAGCCTTGGCACTCTTGAGCCACTTTCAAGGAATTAAGCACTCAGCTCTGTTTATGATATTAATGTTGTTACAATACATTCCCAACATCATTTAGCATCACTCAACACCATAATAGGTTTTGTATTGGTTCTCGTACATGATGAGGTTTATTCATGTCTTTCTTTTCTTCTCTCTTATCTAGCTTTGCACATTTTTATTTTAGATATAACATATCTAGTAAAAACTGATCTAATCTTTGTTTTTTTTTTGTAGATTCACAATTCATAGAGTTCTTTCTATGCAAAACCAACATCATAACATATTCATGAGATTCACCCTTGCAGATAATTTTAGGTATGTTTTCTATTTTTCTTTTATCCTAGTATTTTGCTTTGTTGCATAACTAAAATAAAGGGGGGTAAAATGTAATCATATAAAACACAAAAAATTGGTAACATGAATGTGACTTGTGATATCCATCCCATAGGTCCCTCCTGCTTTCTTTCATGGCCTTCATAAGCATCTTTGGACTAATTATCAATCATTCATATCATTTCAGAGCTGATCCCACCTAATCTAGACTACTTTTTTCATGATAGATCCATCCCCTAGGTCCTGTCAGCTCAAGACTATAGCACCCAAATTGGACTATAGCATTAGATACTAGGGTTTTATATTTTTGGTACTCCTATCCAATCGTATTTTGAGCTCAAATTATTTTTTTCTTATTATTATTATTATTATCCCTATTTTTGTTGGCCTAATACATGAGCATCCAACCCATAACCAATAGATCCCTATACAATCTGATTCAAAGTTTGATTAGAAGGGGTTGGAAAATATCATAAATCAAAAAGGAATACAAGTAATACTACTCAAGCATATTTCCCTATTCTTTGCATACAACCTTCCAATACCATTTATGGCTTATTCAAATCCTTACAACAAACCCTAGTCACCTCTAGCACACTCATTTTAGCATTTTTATCTTTATACACACTATTACACAAAACACATTAAGTGGGAGAACTACATATGGCTTGATCCTTTTTTGGAGTATTGGTATGTAGGAAGCATGCCCACACAAGGGGTATTGGTACATGTTCTATGAATCTTACTTACAATAACCCCTTTTCTTGCTCAAGAATTGGTCAAAGAACTATGGATTCTAGGATTTGAAGATAAAATCAATTATATACATAGTTATGAAAACATCCAATAGTGATAATTTCATAGGCAGGGTCTCACAGACATAGTAAACCAAACCTAGAAACCTTATGTCTCTTGGATAATAGAGATAGGATTCAACTATATCACCAAAGCCTAGGGTGCCTTATTTTTGGTGATTTTATCCAATCACAAAATGGAGGCCAGATCTTGATTTGTGACAGTGTCTCAGTCTTACATAGTGAATTGTAGACTTTGTCTTAGTAATATCAATTAGTTTCTATATATGTCTTGTCTTCTTTCTCTTATTACTATTTTTATAGAAGTTCAAATTGTGTTCAAATTATACAAATAAGTAGATTAATTATTTCATATTTATTTACTAGTTTTACTAATCAAACCCTTTAACTAAATTAGAAATAATACAATAATATTCCTAAATAGGTTAACTCAAAATCACTTAGTATAAAAATAATTAGCCTAATGTTTTTGGACATTAATAAATATGATGTAGACTTTAGGACTTTGAGACTAGATTACAATAAAAAAGTCTCGACATCATTTACACCACATTAATAAATAAAAAAGACCAAGAATTAGTGAATTTAAAATGGATCCAATATGTATTTTTAGACTAAGGTTTGGTTGTGTCAATAAACATGACCAAACCTTAGTATAAAAAGTAGATTAAGTCCATGGAATATTTAAAATGTTTCCCCTTAAATTTGTTCTTTCCAAATTTTATTTTCAATTAGAGGGTATAAGCTAGGGCAATTAGGATAAAAGACCATATAATGCTTAGACATGAATTCAACTCGGCTTTTGACAAACCAATGCCTAGTAAATATAAAATTAATCAGACATTTAACCTCTGTTGAACACTTACAAATAGGATGTGGGCTAACAAATCAGGCTTCATGATTAACAAGGGATCAATTGCTTCATTAAAATTTTGTGCCCTAACATGTAGTTGACACTTATATCAATGTTATTAGTCAAAAAATATTATTCACATTTACATGTTTTTTAGATTGTGATTAGATTGAAACCATTACCATTTAAAATAGGTATTAAAGTTTCTATGGTTTGAAATCCTTCATCAAGATTTCTCTTAGAACTATATTAAAATTTCTCACATAAATTACATGTATTCACATACATTATTCTTATCTTTTTTATACGTTGTTATTGATATTTAGTTTTGAAAATTTTAAATATTGATTACATATATAATCATGCATCTATTACTATGATCCTTTTATTTTAACTCTAATTCATAGTTCTCATTCAATGAAAATGATTTAGAGCTATATATGTATAATAATTTTTATTTGACTTTGATTTTGTATTTATCTATTTTTTTAAAACAAAAAATTAATTTCATCACACAGTCTATTTTAATGTCCTTAAATATGTTAAATTTATGTTGTCTAGAGTGAGTTCCTTTTAGTCTTGGATAGAATAATTTGTAGTCTTTTTTAAAATACAAACAAAAAATATTATTTTTTCAACATATAAAATTGCCAAAGTTTATTCAATAGATCTATGGAAATTCTTAAATTCTATAAAATCCCACTTTTATCTACCCACACTATATTTTTTAACTTAATTGATTAACTGGTAGCATTAATAACATGTCAGTATTGCATCCAATATATATATATATATATATATATATATATATATATATATATATATATATATATATATATATAATAAGTGAATGCATAATATATGAGATCAAGTTTTTTATTACATTGAAGTCATGCTTAAATAATAATTTTATACACATAAGTCTCTTTTCCATGGCCATTCTCTGTGACTCATTGAGATAAAAATAATGTATTCTTGGTTTGGTATTTTGATAAATAAATAAGCCTTGCATTTTGCACTTGAATAACAGTACACATTAGATGTTGAAGATTCAATATCATTATATTTACCTACATTTGGTGCATGGCACATATTTCTATGGCCAACTCATAATGCAACATACCTTCAACAAGTTTGTAGTAAAAAATCAGCTAACAATCTGTAGAAAAATAAATTTGAGGAGAGATAATGAAGCCATTTAAAATAAATGGGTTTATACATGAGAACAATTCAATCTTCTCCCTCTATGGGAGAGAATATCATTCAAATTCCATTGAATACCAGTGTTAATGGAAACCAATGAATCCATCCTTAGATAGTATGCCTTTTTATTTCCAACTTTTCGCTTGGTAGATGGACCACTGAGGGTAATGGTAACATGCTACTAAGAACAATGTTCTTCAACGTATTTATGTGCAGGAACTCTGTAATAAATAATAATGATCAACCTCTATGGCCTACAATGTAGAACTCATTGGTGTGGCTCTTCTTCTCCATGAGGGGAAGGGGAAAGAGATTTTGTCCGTTAAGAAGAGGATTGATTAGAACCTAAACTAATATAAAAGGAATCAAAAAATAATATTCCACCAAACTAAATTATCCATCCTTCTTTCTCCAAAACAATGAGTGCTTGAAAGAGAACAATTTTGAGAAGAGAAAAAATCACTCCATGACCAAGTTGATTACACTAAAATCATCTGAACCAGATCCAAGACCCTCTCGTTGTTGATAAATTGTGTCCAAGAGCTAAGAGAGGACATGATCTAGATCAAATGGTCAAAAGGTTTGGATAGATTTAATACTATAAATACACATATAACCATACAACCCATCGAGTCTTCACCAATCTTGATAAAAGAACCGACCTTATTGACCATAATTTTTATTTGATTAGGATACCAAAACATCAGGAGCATGTTTTAAAATATGATCCGTAAAGGAGCATCACTGCTTTTACCCATATAAGGATTAAAGAATGGGAACCAAAGGCAAATAAATATGCTGTATTTGCCATAAAACTCAGGTGTAGAAGATCCCATAGAATCCTTATCAGTAGTAGATTGGTAACAATAAAGAAAAAACATCTAATCAACAAGGAGAAAGACGACTGAAAAATATTGGTCCAATGCTATTTGGCCCATTTGTTAAGCTCAACAAAATAATTTTACCTCTCATACATTTACCAACCAATGACCTTATGTGATGGTCTACTTTCATTGAAAGAAGAGAGGAATCAGAATTATCCAGAATGAGACTCTCTACTGAAAAGGACACAAGGGTATCACCCACAAAAAAAAAACCATTATCAGCAACCGATGTGGGTTTACGGCAAAGACACCGTGGTAACTGTTGTGAAGATTGCAATTCCAAAGGGGACACTCTATCCTTGCCAAAAGAAAAAATGATATCAAACGGAGAAAAAACTTTTAAAAAGATCTGATGTATTAAAGCTAAGAAGAGAAGAAAAAACTTGGTTTTTAACATATTTGCTTCCATGTTAATGCATATTTCATTACCATTTTTTCCTTACATATATCACGTACTTTAGAATCCTAGTGTTTTTTTGATAGTTTAACATTCTATAATTTAACACTAGAAGATACGGTAGATGTTATTTGTTGAAACTAGTAAGATACGGTAGATGTTAATTGTTGGTTGTGCTGTATAAGTTAATTGTTGATTGTGTTGTATAAAATATAATTAAAATGTCAACCAACACTTCAAAATTATTTTTTCTTATTTATTTTACTATATCATTCGAAAAATCAACTAAACGCTTATCTCAATTTCTCTGCGTTTCCATTTCTCCTCCGTGCAATTGTATAGTAGAAAAATACGATTGGTCGTGTACATGGAGTTTCAACGATCCATAGCAAGAGGATAAATCCGATGAAGCCGACAAATTAAAAATTTAATCTACACGTTTTCTATACGGGAATTTTATATTGATGGACCAGCATCAAAACATTTATCATGCGAGGATTTTATATTCTCATACATGGACGAGCTGGGATAAGATTACATTTCAGTCCAACATCGATTACACTCACGTTCTCATCGTTCGTTTTTTAATTAATTTTTGTAAAGCTAGCATATGGTACGAGTCAATATATATTGCAAACACTTCGCACCGTTGATTAATATATATCACACATGTTTCATTTCAGCTTCCGTAGCTAAGAAAAACATTAATGTTACATGCACGGTAAGAGTCCCTTACGTATGGGAGTCTCTCGCTTCCATGTATTCTAAGGAAAGTGACTATTCATGGCTAACGTGTCTTCTAACATTAACTCCAGAGGTCCCAACACTGAGCTAATTGGAAGTATTATATGGTTCCAACACTCACGTAGTAAAAAGAGAGAACGTATTGTAAATTCTAATATAAAAATTTAAGAAGAGTCTTAAATATTTTTCTTAAATCTAAGATACATAAATTTATGTGTTAAATGTTAGTATTCAGTTTAAAATCATTGTTTTATTTATTGGTTTAGGAATGATGATGATGATGTTTTTGACAGTTTTTTTAAAAATAATCAAGAAAACTTAATGAGAAAAAAATAATATATATTGAAAATAAAGATTAAAAAACTAAGATCTTTTGGAATTGGCAACATAAACGTCTCACCTTGAAATAGAAAATTTAATTATAATAATAATAATAATAATAATAATAATAATAATAATTATTATTATTATTATTATTATTATTATTATTATTATTATTATTATTATTATTAAAGTAAAATAGAGTTAAGAAAGCAATTCTTATTAATACGATACCGATTTATATTCTCTAACAACAGTGTTTCTTCATAAGAAAATCATCATATTTAATAAAATAGAATATTATCAAGACAATAAAATTCAAATAGACAAAGATTTTGAAATAAACATGTTTTGATTCATATTGAATAAATCAAATAAGTAAAAAGCATGCATAAATAAGGCTCAACTCAGAATTGGAGTTGACATGTAAAATTCAGAACTCTAAAATTAAATAAAACTCGACCTATTATTTTTAGTAAGTTTTATATATAAGTGTACACAAGTCTAAAAATATTCAAAAATAAATTGAACACTAAAAATAACCTACTGAATAAATATCAATTAAAGTTCAAATCTAGTTAGAAAAATAAATAATTTATAAATTCTCTGAAAAATAAAAATGATATTAAAGTGTAATTTCTAACCCTTTGATGGTCACATATGGCCTATATAAAATATCAAAAATATATATAACTAGATAGGCTAAGTTATGGATATATTTAAATTTTTGATACAATCATTTTGACATGAATATACACATAAATAGATCTATGGATTAAAATTTATGGCCTCTAGATGTTCAGCCCCTTTTTTTGCATCATTCTGCTCTATTTGAAAATAACTTAGTGCATGTGAGTTGATCTAATTATGCTAATTCTATTTGTTCTTATCAATCTTATCCAACTCCCATTTTATAATTCAAGTGTTTTCTTCCTGTTATAATCCTTCCCAATATACAAAATACCTATCATAAATTATTTGTAGTGTTTTTAATGTATTCTTTTCTAAAACATACACTATTTTTTCTTTCTTCTTATTTGGCACTTATTGCTTTCAATCAATGTATTCATCTTCTTCACCTTCACCATCTTCTCCATGGAAATATTATAAATCTAAAACATTAAATATTAGAGAGATATAAAAATTATGTGATAAACTCACCTCATAAGCATCACCATTGATTTTCTTCACAATTTTGCATGGTCAAATTTTGTTGTACTTCAAATTATTATATGTGCATTTTGTAAATCTCTCTTTCCTCAACTAAAGCATCCCTAAAAATACTTGTTAAAATATTTTTGACCTTATTCTAACATTCAATGTTGCTTTATACTTCTCATTACTTTTCTTCAACTTTTTCCTTATTTCTTCTTGTTATTGCCATATATGTTCTGTAAATACATTTGCATTGTTACTAACTCATTTTTTAATTCTTAACTATATAGAATCTAAAATATTCATTATATTTCACCCATAAACAATATGAAATACTAATTTTTTTTATCGATCTATCCACTAAACTATTATATGGAAATGCATCTTATGGTAAAGCTAAGTCGCATTGTTTGGGCTTCTCTCCAACTATGCATATCAATAAATTTCTCAAGATCATATATACAACATATACATATACATCTCTTTGGTGTATTATGCACTAATAAATTTTAGTTTAGTTCCCATATTCATCCATAAATTTATCCAAAAATGACATAGAAATTTTGTGTCCCTATCTGATGTAATGGTTTTTGGAACACCATGTAATATTAGAGTATTTTTATAAATAATTTTTCAAGTCTAGTGGCATCAAGGTTTTATCACATGGAATAACATGAACCATCTTCCAAAACCTTTATATAATAAAATAAATTTAGTCATTATGTCTCTATGAGTTTAGTAATCAAAACACAAAATCCACACTCAAATTTGTCCATGGTCCTCTTCGAATCAGTAATAGCTTTTAAAGCCTTGTATTTTATGCATGCCATTTTACCACCTAACATATCATTCACCTTGAAATATATCCTCTCATATATCTCTTCATCTTTGGCCAAAAATACCTTTCCCCCACTAGAGCTATTGTCTTTATCTTACCAAAATGTCCAGCCAAACCACCATCATGTAATTTTCTTATAATATTATCTCTTTGAGATATAATTGAAATATATTTTTTTCCTTTTAATATATAACCATGATCCATTAAATACTCATCATAAACATTACTTGTATCACCTATCAATATATTCCTACATTGCTCAACTATCTTGCCAAAATTTGGATCAATATCATATAATTCTATAATAAATTCAAATCCAATTGCTTCACTCACAATAATAGTTATCAACCCCACACTCTTAAAAATAGCATCAGCTAATTGATTCCATTTTTTTTATTTATTCATAAACATAAAAGTATAAACCTAAAATGAAAAACTATTTTACGTGCCTACTATTTACTGTCCTTTAAGTGTCAACATACTTTAAAGCTTCATGATTAGTAAATAGGATAAACTCCTTAGGCACTGGATAATGCCTTTAATGTCTTAAGGCTTGTCGGGTGGCATAAAATTCAACATCATACATATAATACTTTGTTCTTATGTCATTTAATTTCTCATAGAAATATGCTATTGGATTCCATTAGTGACTTAACACAACCCCAATTCCCATAAATGAGGCATTATAGTCAACCTCAAACACTTTGCTAAAATAGAGCCAGTAATGATAAAATAGGTTTTTTGTAATTTTTTATTCCACAACTTAGAGCTTTATGTTACTTTCCTTATCCATGCAAATTTTTTTCCTCATATAAATTTTTCTTGGTTCAACAAGACTATTAAAATTATTGATGAAATTTTTATAAAAATATGCTAAACCATGAGAAACTCCTACCTCTACTATGGTCTTTGGGATAGGCAACCCAAAAATTGCCATTACATTTTCCTCATCGATTCCTACACCATCTAATGAAATTATAAATCCTAAAAAGACCAAATTGTTCTATATAAATATGTACTATTATCAATTATTAATTTTTTCTTTTATTATAAAATATAATATCATTATCAAATGTTGTAAGTGCTCTTCTCTAGTCTTATTGAATATTAAAATATCATCAAAATAAAGTACCAAACACTTACCACTTTATTTTTATACCACTATGTTCATCATCCTTATAAATGTATTTGTTACGTTAGATAATCTAAATGGCATTGAAATTCACTCATATAAACCATCTCTATTATTAAATGATGCTTTTGATTCATTTATTTCATAAATTTGAATCTGATAGTATCCACTCAAATTAATCTTGGTAAGATATTTTTCTCTTGCAAGAGCATCCATCATATCATTTAAATAAAGTATATTAAATCTATACTTTATTTTAAATTATGCATTTCTTTACTATCTACACATGTCCTCCACCATCCATATTTATTTAGATTTAGCAACACTAGTGTTACATATGGATCCATGCTCTGCCTTCCTACACCCTTCATCACCAATTCAGTAACTTACTCAATTTTATATGTTCTATTAGACTCATATTATAACTTGATTGAGTGGGTAGAGTTTATCCTAGAATAAAATAAATATCTTTATGAATATCTCTCTTTGGTGGAAAACTACTTGTAACTCAATAGGTATAACATCTGCATATTCTTTCAACACTAATATTATTTCTATTGGTACTTGCACCACTTCTGTGTCTTATTTTTTTACTACTAATGTATAATAATAACATGATATATTCATATATTTAATTAAAAAAAAAATTAGTCACCATGATTTAATTCAAACCATCTTCTTTAAGAGGTAATAAAACTATCTTCATACCACCTTCATAGAAACTATATGTGTTATTTGATCCATCACGAATTGTCATTCTATCAAACTACCATGACATGTCTAATAACACATGCCATGCATCCATTAGTATAACAACACACATATTTCATTTTGGAATGTTTTACCAATAAAAACTTGAATAAGCACCTTTTATCTATTATAACTATGAAATTTGATAATGATTGATATTTGTTTCACATTGTAAACCTAATTTATCAATCATGTATATAGAAACCATCATTGGAGTGGCTTGTCCTCTTCCTGGCCTAATATATGTCCTTTTAAATTTATGTCTATTTTATTTTTCTTTTATCCTCAAATCCAATTGATAACCTTCATATATGAAATGTCTTTTATGCATGATTAATTAATATTAAACTAGAAACTTCAAACCATTTACGTACCTTGGAACCATCTACTATTATGTTTCATCATGATCCACTCATGTGGAAAGCTTGTAAAAGTCATCTACATACTCTTGTATACTATGATCCATCTTCCTCAAATTTTATAATCCTTTATATAGGGTTTATGGATAATCCAAATGAATAAATTTCTCCCTTAAATTCTTCTCCAATATTTCCCAAAAGTTGATCTTATCTTTATCTTTTTCAATTTTTATTTCTACAGGTGATCCCATAATATCATTGCATGACCCTTTAATTTCATGAATGAGAACTTTATCTTCTTCTCTTCTCTCATAGTTCTCAATTCAAAAAAAAAATCCATGTTAATCATCTAATCCTTTAAATCATCTTCTTTTAAATTCCTCTATAATTTAGAATGCCAACCTCAATTCCTTTGTTCCTTACTTATAAAACTCTAACCATCCTCTCTTCTATTGATAATGGTTGATTTTATTGATCTTATTCAATAATTACCTCTATAAGATCTATGTCATCCTCTAAATTATCTTCTTCTCTCCTTTATCTTCGATTCACAATTATCTTGACTAATTATTCTACATGCTTCTATAAATCTTGCATAGTCCATTTCATCTGAGCAATTTTTCCTTGTCATCTCACCATATCTTACATTCCAAGATCAGAACCTATTCTAATATCAAATAATGAACCTGAGTTCTATCAAGATGATAAAATTATAATAAGAAAACATTTGAAATAATTTAAATATATTGATTTGTATTGAATAAATCTAATAATTTCAAACCATGCATATAAAGTCTCAACTTAGAATTAGAGTTGACATGAAATATTTGAAACTCTATAAATAAATAAAATTGTGCTTGTTATTTTTAATAGTTCATACTTGTAGTAAATTTCACATTCAAGCATGAGTAACTATAAAAATATATAAAAATAAAAATAAATATGAAATTAATATATCAGATGAATATCAACTGATGTTATAATTTGGTAATAAAAATAAATATTTTTTTATTTTCTAAAAAATTTAGAAAATAGTAATTTGTAATTTTTGAACCTTAGATGATCATGTACATGGTCTCCATAAAATATTAAAAATATCCATAAATGAACATGATAGGTTATGACTACATTAATATTTTTAAGATGGTTATTTTGTTGTGATGATGGAATCAAACATAGCAACAGATCAAAAATTATGGCCTCCAGAAGTTCAACATCTTTTCTACGTGAATATTCCATTCAAATGTACATAAATAAAATTTTGACATGAATAAATATTACATTTCCGAAACAATTGTGAAAATAATTACATTCATTTCCAACAAAAATATAAAAATTTATGTTTAAAGTATTTATATATTATATTTATATTATAGATGTATTAGTTTTAATTCAAAAAATATATAATAAATTTTAAAATTATATAATTAAACATATAAAAATAATTTGAAATATGAAAATATTAATATGATAATACTTGAAAATATGTATATCAAAAAAATAATATTAGTATTATGAATTAAATTTATTAATTTACTATTGAAATTAATGTTTGTGTGTATGTATATCAGAAATGGTTGCAAGCAATGCCATTCCCTCTTTTTAAAAATTAATAAAAAAACTGACATGCATAAAATGTAGTGTGGTGCTTCTTGATATTTGATTTTTGTAGTGTGCATATAATGGCACAACATAATGTCCCTTGAAATTTAATGTGTTAAATTTTTTTGATTAAAAAGCTAAATTTTGTTGACAAAGAAATTTATAGTACAATAATAGCCATATAAAAAATATGGGTAGAAAATTCACACCCCAAAAACTAAGCAAAACCAACCAAAACAAGCCAATATTAAGAAAATGCCTACAATAATAAACACAAGAAAAATAAATCAAATTGTCACAAGATAAAATTTTTCACCATGTTTATTTTGAAACTCTATCCAGTAGTCTGGATGACCAATATCCATAAAGATAACAATAACCATTATAAGTGAATGATTTCATTGATGTTCAAAGAGGGATGGATCCTTATTAGATTTATAATTTTTGGATTCTTGTGTTCTCATGATAAAAACCTTGAAGCATTATATATAAATGTCATTTGGCAAGAGTAATCTATCAAAACCCTTATCAATATTTATAATTTTCTCTCACATTAGTTAGAAAAGTGTGTTGATATGGTTGCTAAATTTTATGATGAGATGACTGATCCTTTTTAATCTTTATCTTACTTGCATTAGGACAAACCTCTAGAGATGGGTAGTTTGGTAGCATAATAAACATCTAAAGGTAGTGTTTTCATAATCCAAGGTTTAAAGCAAATGGAAATTATCATGTTTTAGTTGGATTCTATCTTAAAGACCTTTGTTAAGATTCACCTCCACACAAATACAGGAATAATTATACAACCCTTGATTAGACAAATCAAAATCCATCTAAATGAATCATCTAAGTGTATTACCAATATCTTCACATACTAATTGGTGCTAGAAGGGAGGAGGGAAATTTTGGAGCTAAACCCAAATTGATATTTTGGATACCACCATTGTCTATGGAGCAGAATCAAATAATCAGTGGGTAACATACAATCTAAATCTTATCTAAAACCAAGGTACATTTTTATAAATTCTTTGACAATCCTTAGATTCATAAGAATAGACTATGATGAAACTTTTAGAGTAAAAATGGATCACATTATCTTTGTTCTAGGTAGCCTCAATATGTTGAATCAAGTCTTTTGACCAAGACCAAAATCAATTTAACCATTAAATAAATTAATAATATTGGAAATCATAAATTAATCTACTTTATTAGAAGGAGAAATCTCCATTTTAGGTATTTCTTTTTATTTATTCATAATGTACAGTGTGGTAGAGGTTGAAGGTGAAGCTGAAAAAGCCTTAGGACGAACAACATCCCTATAATAAAAACTAGCAATTTGATTATTAGAAACACCAACAATAGATTATCTTGGTGTCATACCATAGGTGAGGTGGTGGAAAAAAAGCCATAAACCCAGCCTTTGCCATAATAACTTGATCCCTTTACTCCATTCTTAGGGTTTTCATATTGGTTTTCATGTTTAATTTTAAATGATATAGGCAATATCATGCTTCTATATTCTCGATCATTCCTTAGTCATGTCATTGGATACTTACAATATTTATTTGTTATCATATAAGTGTTTTATAACATTCGATTCATAACTTCAAATAGATGATAAATCAAACAAAATTTACTAAACTTCAAACACACACACACACACACACACACACACACACACACACACACACACACACACACACACACACACACACACACACACACACACACACACACACACACACACTCACACACACACACACACACACACACACACACACACACACACACACACACACACACACACACACACACACACGCACACGCGCACACACACACACACACACACACACACACACACACACACACACACACACACACACACACACACACACACACACACACACACACACACACACACACACACACACACACACACACACACACACACACACACACACACACACACACACACACACACACACACACACACAAATACATATATACACATACACATACATATACATAAATGTACATATATATACATATACATATGATACATTTAAACCTTATTAAATATTAAATTTTGACAATTTATACATTTTTAAGGTTGTATATTTGAGTTTAATTTACAGATTTATTTATTATATATATAATAATATTTTGAAAATATTTAGATTATTTTTATTGTCATATAGTTTAGGTCACTATGTTGTCTTATTATTCATGTATAAAATAAAGACATGAGTGTCTTGTAATTAATTCAAATTGATGTGTGTATTTCCATTTCTTTATTCATAAAACATGTCTTCATGAGATGGAGATGGGTCTAGTAAATAAATTTGAATTGTTGTGAGTGTTTACCTTTCCATTCATGATGGGTGTTACCTTTTATATATATTGTCTATCACATCTATAGTAAAGAGGTTAGAAGGTGAATATCAAGTTATTCATGCAACTAATCCGTAACTAACTTTATATAATTATGTGATTACTCTATAGTAGGTAGCATAAACCCTAACCAATTTATTATATCAAGTTATTGATGTATTTAATCCTTAGATAGAATATATATTTTTTAAAAAGTTACATAAAAGATGTTGAGAGAAATTATTCTTGAGGCATTTATAAAAATTTACACCTAGTTATTCTATTTATATTTCATAGGTGTCTATTCCACTTCTTTAATATATCTAATATAATAAGAGCACTTCTAGAATGACATGTCTCAATATTTTTATATAAATTTATTTAAGATATGTGTCTTAATATTATAGATTATGGAAAGAAAAATATAACTAGTATTAGTCCTTGCCAAGATATGACTAACGGAATCACTTTTTAATTAGTTATCTGTTAATCAAGAAATATTTTTTTTAAATATAAAATATTAACAATTAAAAATAAAAATATAAGTTTGACATTTTAATTTTTAAATATTTCTTGGATATTATTTACTAAAAATTCTCTAAAGTGAATTTAGTATTAATAATGTACTATGATAAAAAAAAAAAAATAACTCTAACAACATTTATTATACACTGTAAAAGTGAGAAGGACATATAAACAAAAATATGTTAAAGGAAGAGCTCTTGTATGAGGTGTTTATAATGTGAAAAAGGACAATTTATTATCTACTTTATCTTCAAATCAGTTTCATTGATGATTTTTCAAAATAGATTACTGGTAAGATTAAAAAACTTGAGGATGTCTAAATGGGTCCCAATTATATTATGTTTTCCAATAATTATTCTAGGTACAACCTTGTCTCCAAAACCTCTATCCAGTGGTTCATAAAAAAATGGTCTGAAATTTTTAACAAGTAACATAATGTGATAAAAAATCATTAGATGATTACATGTACAAAATGGTCAAATACTAAAGAAACCATTATGTACTCACCCAATTATTTAAAATTAGGAAATCTTGTTCAAGGTGAAAATATGTCCAAATAAGATGTAGTTCATTTTTATGATTTATAATGGTATTATGTTGGATATATGAAATATTTTTTTATCATTATTGGTGTTTATGATTCATATGAACCCAAATTTATCTCCAAGTCTATCTTCATCATTGGATAGCTTAACCACACCATCTAGGTAAGATAGTTATGATAGAGTTATAAAAAGTGTGAAGCACTTCAAAGTACATATGTGTTAAAAGAAGTGTCCATGTATAAGTGGTTCAATAGAAAAAGACCATAATAAATATTTGAAGTTATCAATATCTACAAACTATATTTAATTAACTCAATTTCTTTTTCAATATAAAATATTTAATAGTATTATTTAATATTGTATAACTTAATAACTAACAGTGTCATCACACATAAATATGAACATGACAACACATAAATATTATGAATAAATTAATATATCATATTTATTCACTTCCCTATTAATTTTTTTACTATGGATATTGAATGGGTATGTTAGTAAAATCTTAATAAGCATCAAAATTGGCCATATGAGTAGTATGACTTGTTGACTAGTCTATTCAAACTTTATATTTATTGAAGTTTTTGTCACATCACAATACATGATGTGCATATTGATTGTTATATCACCTCCTAAATATAATAAATGTCATATTAAAATTTAGTACTATTGAGTACTATTTTAGAGTTTGATAAGTAATTAACACTTGAAAAGTATATGTTCCTAGCACTATCATTTACATAGTCCTTATACACACAAAAATTAATTGTTAATTTAAATAAAATTACATCAAATAATTACATAATAACAAATTTGTAATAATAAATTCAAAATTTTAACAATATTAATATTTTCAATTTAAAATTATTAATAAATCTATATAAATTTACG
Source organism: Torreya grandis (assembly GCA_037957365.1). Classification (NCBI taxonomy): domain Eukaryota; kingdom Viridiplantae; phylum Streptophyta; class Pinopsida; order Cupressales; family Taxaceae; genus Torreya; species Torreya grandis. Next base: position 2,040,367 of record JARHVA010003253.1, read on the forward strand.
TACAAATAATTCTAAATTCAAAAACTAGAACCATCACTAACTAGTAAATAACTCTTGTTAATATATCTTTCAATTTTATAAATATACATGTAAAATAAAAATAAAAATCAATTATACAACCCAAGAAATAAATATTATGGACTAAACTTAAATATAATATATGCTTATGCTAATGTATCTTTCCAAATATATTATAAATACAATCTTCAGGCATGGAAAATGAGCCTATTTAATGGTCCCCATAATGAAAAGGGTTTTTAGTTTCACATTGTAGTCATTCATTTGAATGCACAACATTCTCCCCATTAAATAAATTATTTTGTTGACTAACCATAAGATGGAGAATTGAATGGATTGATGTGTTGATTGCATCAAATCTCTATAGATAATGCATCCAATGAGCACAAATTACAAAACTTGATTTTGAAGGAGTTAATCTTCAGCAAAGCAAATGAAAACAAAGACCAAACACTTTGTGAAGATAATGAAGGAATTTGTAATTCATTGCTTTAGAAAAATTGATTATAAACACCTCATAAATAGATGTCTTAATTCACTGTTCAATAGACAAGAGAAAAAAGATTTAAAAAATCAACTCCTTTTGGTGAAGGTCGGTTAGAGCATGAAGTAGTGGTTGAAGGTAGGTGAATCACTTCCAGTGGTGTTTAACAAATTTTCTTTTGGTGTAGATAGACTGTGGGTGGAATTACAATGTTTTCAACACTCCCACTTAATTCCTACCACTAATTTATTTAGCATCTTTAATGCCTAAATCTTGTCTTAGGTGTTCAAAATTCTCTTGTGTCAATGCCTTTGGGAATATGTCTACCAATTTCTCATTTGACTTACAAAATTTATGTTTTATTTCATTATCTTCATCTAGTTCCCTTATGAAATGATAATGGATCTAAATGTGCTTTCTCCATCTATGGAAAACTAGGTTCTTTGTCAAGGCTATTGAGGATACATAGTCACAATTTATTGTAGTACCACCTTCTTGTTCCTCATGTAAGTAAACTAGGATTCTCTTGAGCCAAATAACCTGACATGTAGCTATTTTTCCTACAATATAGTAATCGTATATTGTGGATAAAGAAACTATGGGTTGTTTCTTAGAAGCCCATGAAATGCCTCCTGAACCCATGTAGAACAAATATCTTGATGTGATCTTCCTATCATTTAAAAATTCTACCCAATCACTATCTATATAAGCAACCAACTCTAATTTAGTTTATGCAATATAGAAGCTACCATAATTCTTATGCCATTGACATATCTCAAGATTCTTTTTCCTATTTTCTAGTGTGTATCCTTAGGTGTCTCCATGAATCTGGAAATAAGGCTTACTACATACATAATATTAGGCCTAGTAGTTATTAATTACATTACACTTCTAACCATGCTTTTGAATAAGGTTGGATTGACCTTATTGATAAAATATTCTTTACTCAATTTTAGACTTTTGGCTATTGGTTTTGGTGTTGGATTGATGTTCAACATTTTGAATATTTTCAATGTCTCTATGACATATTTAGACTAATAAATAAATATTCCATGATCTATTTATTATACTTGTATGTCAAGGAATTACCTTAACAAACCCAAGTCTATCATTTGAAATTCCCTTTTTATTGTTTCTTTAAACTCAAAAATGAAAGGATCATCATTTCTTGTAAAGATCAGATCATCTACATATAATATAAGAATAAAAATCTTACCATGGCTTAACTTGATGTAAAGTGTGGGTTCATTGCTAATTTTGTTAAAGATATTGTTAATAAAATATGAATCAATTCTACTGTACCATGTCCTTGGTGTTTGATAAAGCTTGTAGAGTGCTTTCTTCAGCCTATAGACCTTGTCTTCTTATCCTGGGACTTCATAACTAGGTGGTTGAACCATATATACGTCTTCTTTGAGTACTCCATTTTAGAAGGTAGAATTCACATCCATTTGATATACCTCCCACTTGTGCTGAGCATATGTTTCTAAGACAAGCCTCATAGTTTCCATTCTTGCCACAAGATCATATGTCTCATCATAATCTATACCAAGCTATTTCTTGTATCCTTTAACAACTAATCTTGGTTTATGCCTCTCAATCTTCCCCTATGTAGTGATTTTGGTCTTATAGACCCACTTAACTCTAATCACTTGCTTACACTTAGGTAATTCAACGAGCTCCCAAGTTTTGTTTCTCTCTATTGCATCTATTTCCTCATCCATGGCCTTACACTATTTTAATTCATTTACTACTTCTTCAAAATATACATGATCATTATGACAAAATAAATCAAAATTTAGATATTCATCATCATACATTGTATTATCAAAAATATCCTTCAAACCGCTTGTCTTTCTTGGCATGAGAGAAACAAGGGTTGGATCTGAATTACTATTGGAGTAGCTTGATTAAGGAGTATGTTGTGAACTTGATGGAAGTGTTACCAAAGGCTCACCCTGTTGATCTATGACTGGTTCATCTTGATTATCTTCATTCCACCTTGTTCATCATCCATGGGTATCATTATTGAGATACATGAGGTAGTGTCAATAGTGTCATCCCAAGATTCATTCTCAATGAATTCAACATCCGTTCTAGTTACAATATTTTTAGTAACATGTTTATATAGTCTATATGCTTTATACTCCTCACTATAGCCAATGAAATGTACTTTTCTCCTTTATCATCAAATTTTTACCACTTTTCCTTTATTACATGAGCATATGCCACACATCTACAAATTCTTAGATTTTCCACAGTGTATTTTCTATTTTTCCATGCTTCTTGTGGAATCATGTTGCATATGGTCTTTATTAGACTTCTATTTGACAAGTAGACTATTGTTACTATAGCTTCACCCCAATACTATTTTGGAATTCCTTTGGATTTCAACAATCTTATATCCCTCTCCTATATTGTTCTATTCTTCCTTTCTATCACTCCATTTTCCTCTAGAGTTTAGCTGGTGGTGAATTGTTTTTCAATGCCTTCTTTCCTTCAAAAACTTAAAAATTCTTTAAAGATATACTCACCCACTCTATTGATTCTTATGACTTTGATGAAGTAAACAATTTGCTTCTCAACCGATACCTTCAACCACTTTAATTTTAGAAAGACTTCATATTTATTCTTTAATAAATAAACCCAATTCATCATTCTATAGTTATTTATGAAAGTAAATAAATATTCATTTTTACCAAATGTGAGTTTTTTCATTTGGCCACACAAATTATAATGTACCAAATGTAATGGTGCTTTGCCCCTCCTAGATATCCCTGATTGAAAGCATTGCCTATGTTGTTTTCCTAAAATGCATCCCTCATATTTTCTATTGGGTTCTACTATTCTTGGTAGTCCCTTAACCATTTATTTTTTGGACAAAAGACTTAATCCAAAATAACTTAAATACCCATACCTAAAATTTTAGAGTATAGATGTGTCTTGGATGACTATCTTGAAGGCTACTTATTTTATTCCCATCATACTCTTCATCTACTTAGGGCAACCCATTTGAATCTTGAGTGAAAACATGTAGTTTTTTTTTATCATTTAAACCATATAAATATTTCACTTTCTTCCACTTGTGTCAAATATTGTGCACTCTCTATTTTCCATTAGGACTCTATACCATTTTTGAACCAACTGTCTAATGCTCAAAATATTGTGTTTTAACTTTGGATTATAGTAGGCATCATGGATTGATCTTCTCTCACCTTGCTAGGTGTGAATGATGATAGTCCCTCTACCCACAATTGGAACTTTCTCATTGTTCCCCATCTTGATCTCAAATTGAATACTTTTATCAATAGAGGCAAATGATCTCTCATTACCACTTATGTGGTTACTACAAACACTATCCAAAAACCAAACCTCATCATTGCTATAATAGGTAATATTACATATATTTAACATTTTTGGTAAATGTTCAGATTCATTCACTGGCTCATTAGCTACATTTACATTTTTCCTTGATTGGTCACACTACCTCTTTAAAAAATCACTAGAAAAATGACCATACTAAAGACAATAATAACATTGAACATTAATTTTGTCATAACTTTGAATTGAGGTACTACTCGTTTTGTTGTACTAGGTGTTTGATTATGATTTACTTGCTAATTCTTGATTACTCAATGTTTTTTTTTTTTATAGAGGCTTCTTCCTCTTTCTTTTCTTCTGAAGCTTCTACCTTTATTTTCTCTTCCTCTTCCCATACCTCTTAAATTGGCCTAAGCCTTGAAGGCTTGATCTAGGGAAGAAGGAGTAGTTATGTTAAGCCACTGCTTATGGGTTTGTAGCAAACCCATCAACTCATCCACTATCATTCTTTAAAGGTCTTTAGCCTCTTCAGATGCAATGACCACTAGATCAAATATTAATGGAAAAATCTTTGGGATATTCTCAACAATCATTTGATCTTCCATTATTTCACCATTAATCCTTATTTGATTGGTTAGACTATAAATTCTATTATGAAAATTTGAAATGGACTCAACATCATTCATCTAAAGGGTTTGAAAATCTCTTCTAAGAATTTGGAATTTTACTAAATGTACCTGATTAGTACCTTGGTAGGAGTTTTGGAGGATTTACCATGCCTCCATTGAATAGTTAATTGCTACTATTCTAG
>JARHVA010003253.1:2052500-2088257 GCA_037957365.1 Torreya grandis
TGCATATTAAGCGAGTGCCAAGGTGAAGCTTATCAAGTTATAAATCTTAAAGATCGACAATGAGATCCTAGTAATGAAGGAGAATGATTCTATTAATGATTTATTTGGAAGGACAATGAACATTATCGATAAAATGAAGACATGTGGTGATAACCTTTAAGATCATAGGATCATTAAGAAGGTGTTGAGGAGCCTTCCAATTAGATTTGACCCCATAGTGGTTGTAATAAAAGAGTCAAAGGATATGAGTTGAATTATGGTGGATGAGTTAATGGGTTCTTTGCAAACCCATGAGTAAAGTTTTAATATGTCACCCACCTCCTCCCATGAGCAAGAATTCAAGACTAAGGTGAATTTGAAAGGAAGGGGGAGATGATCAAATAATATATGAAGAGAAATAACATGCAACAGTCAAGAAGGTGGAAGGTATAACCATTAGGAGTCACATGGAAGAGTAATATGAAGTATCAACAGCAATTCTCCAGGTAGATCTACATTAAAGGATTATAAATTTAATGTCTAATGTTATTATTACAAAAGGTATGGACACTATGTGAGTGAGTGTAGAATAAAGGAGTATGACATGAATAGGTAGAATTCAAATTTATCTGATACACAAGAGGCTGAACCTAATAGGGATGAAAAAATTGGAAGCTTGTTCATAACATGCAACATTGCTGAGCAAAGATGTAAGGAGACATGGTACTTGGATAGTGGCTGTAGAAACCACATGAGTGGGAACAAAATGATGTTCAACCAAATTGATGAATTAATAATATTAGAGGTGAAGATGGGAAAAAATGATAAATATCTCATCATGGTCAAAGGAAGCATTTTTATCTTCACCAAACAAGGTGATAAAAGGCAAATTCATGATGTTTACTATGTATCCAAGCTAAAGCACAACCTTATTAGCATTAGGTTGCTTGTGTAAAATGGATACAAGATTAGATTTGAGAATGTTGAGTTCATAATATTTGATAAGAGTGGCTATAATAGGTACATTACAACAGTCAGGATGACAACTAATTTAATGTTTCCATTGATAATGCAAAGTGATCATAAAAGCATTCAAAATAGTGATAGTAGATGAGTCTACACTTTGGCATCTTAGGTACAGGCATTTGAGATAAGGAGGGATGAACCTTATTAATAACAAGAACATGGTGAAATGGCTTCCCCTTATAGCAAACCAAATAAGGTATGTGAAGGGTGCATATTGGAGAAGCAACATATGAGTACATTTCCTATGGGTAAGGCATGGAGAGCAAGAGTTCATTTAGAGTTAATACATTTAGAATTGTGTGGTTTAATGAAGATCCCCTCCTTATCCAAGAATTTATGTTTCATGACATTTATAGATGACTATAGCTAAAAGATATGGGTGTACTTTCTAAATAATAAATCAGCGGCATTTGAGACCTTAAAGCAATTCAAGGCCATGTTGGAGAAGAAAAGTGGTCACTACATCAAGATTTTGAGAATAGATAGAGGGGGTGAGTATATCTCCAATGAGTTTATCAAATTTTTCAATGATCATAGCACAAAGAAACAATTTATAGATAGGTATACACCATTACAAAATGGTATGGTCGAGAGGAAGAATAGGACCATCCAAGAGAAGTCAAGGAGCATGTTAAAGGCAAAAAGTTTGCCTAATGATTTTTGGGTTGAGGGTATAATAATAGTTGTGTACTTGTTGAAATTTTTTCCAATAAATAGTAAAAGGTATGTGATCCTTAAAGAAGCATGGATCAACCTAAATCCAAGCGTAGAAGACCTTATAGTGTTCAGTTGTGTAGCATACACACATTTACCCAAGAAGAAATAGATGAAATGGGATGACAAAGGTGAGAAATGTATTTCAATAGGGTATAGTTAATAATCAAAGTCTTATTAGTTATAAAATCCCATCACCAAAGAGCTCATAATTAGTCAGGATGTTCAATTCATTGAGCATGAAGCTTAGAAAGAGGGACAAGAAGAAGAGTATGTAGAAACAAAGGTTGTTGGACCATTTATCAAATATGAAATAATATGTAGTACAACCACCAATGCACCAAATTGGACCCCTATTTCATAAATGATTGATTCATCTAGTGGCATTAGCCATCAAAGAGGCCAAGGAGTTGTTCATGAGTCAACATCCTCCTCCTCGTCCAACTCAAGTTAACATCAATTAAGGATAAAATGCTTGTAAGAAGTCTATGAGTATTCAAGGTATGAGAAAATTGAATATTAAACTATGAATTTTGTGTTCATTTTATCAATTGATCTAATATTCTCTAAATAACTAGTCAAGGAGATCAAGTAGTGTGAGGTTATGAATGTAGTGATACATGCCATAGAGAGAAATGAGACACAGGGGTTAGTTGACCTACCAAAAGGAAAAGAGGTCATAAGATTTAAGTGGGTATACAAGACAAAAACTACTCTCAAAGTCAAGATAGAGAGATAGAAGGCATGGCTAGTGGTGAAAGGATATAATCAAAGGCTCATACATGATCGGAATGAAACATTTGCACCCATAACAAGGATAGAAACCATAAGGAGAATCATATCCATTACTTCCCAACACAAGTGGAAGGTGCATCAAATGGATATGAAGTAGACATTATTGAATGAACTACTTAATAATAGGTCTATGTGGGATAACCACCTGGATATGATATTCTAAATCATGAGAATAAAATGTATAGGTTGAAAACGACGTTGTATGGGCTCAAGCAAGCCCAAAAATCATGGTACAACTATATGTACTCATACATGTTAAGAAAATGTTTTAGAAAGAGTGCAATTGAGCCCATAATATACATCAAATCATGTAAGGAAGGTTTTTTTATTATTGTATTATATTCATATTATCTAATATTCATCAGAAATGTAAATTAGTTCATTGAAGAATTCAAAATAGCCATGAAAAATTAGTTTGAAATGACTGATTTGGGCATCTTGATGTACTTTCTTGGGATCAAAATAAAAACAATGGATGAAGGCATATTCATATGCCAAACTAAGTATGAAAATGAGATCTTAGAAAGGTTCAAGATGTTGTAAAATAAGCCTATGTTCACTCCAGTCGAGACAAGCTTGAAGTTATGTAAAGATAATTGCAGGAATGATATAGACCCAACACACTATAATATCCTAGTGGGAAGCCTAATATATTTGACTACAACTAGGCCAAGTATCATGTATACAATTATCCTTATATCGATATATATGAAGCTGCCAAAGAAGACACATTGGCAGAAGGTAATAGGATATTTAGTTACATGAATGGAACAAGGGATTATGGAGTTTTGTATACAATAGTAGATGAGTTTCATCTTGTTGGTTACATAAAAAGTAAATGAAATGATAACCTTGATGAAAAAAATATCACCTTAGGGTATGTGTTTCATCTTGGGTTAGGATCCATATCTTGGGCTTCAAAGAAACAACCCATAGTGTTGCTTTCTACAACTAAAATGGAGTATATAGCAACAAATGTAGCAACATGCCAGTCTATCTGGTTGAGAAGTATACTTTTTGTTTTGCATAAATAAAAGTAAGGAAATTTTATAGTCTATTTTGATAATGTATAATCCATAGAATTATCAATTAAAATCATATTACATGGTAATATAAAACACATTGCAATCAAGTATCACTTTATTCTTTAGTTAGTTGAAAATCATGTCATAGAGATCAACTTTTTCAAGTCTGATCAACAACTAGATGATATTTTCACTAAGCCTTTATATAAATATAGTTTCATGAATTTAAGAGGAAGATTAGGGGTCATAAATTTAGCAACATTAGGCCTACATAGTGTTATGCTAGCTTCAGAGTCTTACACTAGAGCTACGGACTCAAACAACATATATCTGGACTCCTACAATAGAGCTATAAATTTTAACAGAGTAGCCAGAAATTACAGTCTAGCTATGGATTTTGGTAAGGTAGTTATGTATTTCAATATTAAAGCTATGGAATCCATCAATAGAGCTATGGACTTAAAAAATGAAGATCCGTACATGTATAAAATGGGTGCAAAAACATTTGGGAAGCTAAAGAGAAGTTATAAGGAAGTTTTGGAGGCTAAGAAAATTTTAGGTAACCATGGCAAGAAGGTAAAGAATAAGGGAGAGTGTTACAATATTATTCTTCCCTCCCACCTCCCTCTCTATACTCAATAGTTCTAGCAACCTACCTGAATTTAATACAATGATTTTAAATTTGATTTTTTTTTTTAGCTATTTTTGACTTTTTTGGGGGGGAAGCTATGGAGTAGGTGAGAAGTTACAGAGACAAATATAGTATAAGACATGTTATTCAATGAATCATAAGAGAAAAAAATTCAACATTAAGAGGAAAAATATAACAACTTGCAGGGAGAAAGAGCAAGGGAAAATAGAGCTACAAATATTCTTAGTAGTTTGTAGCATATACAATAAAGTGAATGAGAAACAACCTGTATGGAGAAAGAGTAGGGGAAAAAAAATCTAAAAATTTTCCTAACATTTTATAACATATATAATGACATTTTATAAGAAGAGAGCAAAAATGGATAAAATAGAGTAGCAGTAGTCTACAAGTAAAATATAGAGGAACAGTTAAGGAAAGTCTATTTATTAATCTTTTTATGAGTTATTTCTATAAACAATATTAGTTGCATATGTAATTAATTTAAAATTATCTGTGTGTGTGTGTGTGTGTGTGTGTGTGTGTGTGTGTGTGTGTGTGTGTGTGTGTGTGTGTGTGTGTGTGTGTGTGTGTGTGTGTGTGTGTGTGTGTGTGTGTGTGTGTGTGTGTGTGTGTGTGTGTGTGTGTGTGTGTGTGTGTGTGTGTGCGCGCGTGTGCGTGTGCGTGTGTGTGTGTGTGTGTGTGTGTTTATTCCACTCTCTCTCTCCCCTATTTTATTTATTTGGTTTTTCATTGGTACCTACCTTGGCCTTTTAAATTTGGTAATTTTCTACCTATATAACCATTAGTGTTGTAGGTATTTTCCCAACACATTGAAGTTTCTTTAGCCAACAACTCTCCATTCTTGAATCTCACTCATAATCTTGCTTACTTTCATATATTATAGGTTTATCTACATTTACTAGATGGGATTTTTGGAGATAATAGGTGATTTAACTCTTATGGAAGAGATCCTACTCTTCTCAATAAGAGCAATGATCTATTTTTTGAGGAATTTGGAATCCCCTGAAAATGGTGGTAGGAAAAAAACAATGGTATCATTAAAGACATGGAAGGAAATTGGAAGCAACCCACTAAATGAATAGATGAAGATGACAAGAAGAGGAATAATTCATATCCCTCTTTTATACTTAGTAAATGTGGACTAAATTCAGATATATGTTACATTATTCTGGGATCTTTTTATTTTCCTTGTTATTTGGAAATTAATGTTTTTTTAGAATATTACACCCATGCATCCCTCTATACTCCATAACCATCTACCCAATATATTTTATTCATAATATTTTAAAAAAATGATGACATCTTTATTTATTTGTCAACTCTTAAATTTAGTGATATTTTTTGGGTTCTGGTGTAATGGTTAAAGTAGATGTATTAATATCAGAACAATCTATAATCAAATTAAACAAATGATTTAACTACCTTCAATTAGAGACATATAATTAGTAAATTTACTAAATATAAGTATGAAGAGTAGAAATTGTACTTAAATTAGAGATTATGTATGGACCCGTCGATCCAACAATTATCATATATCAAACTCTCAAACTTAATGTTTTATAAAATGTTAATGTTGTTTAGCCGTTTCATCTTATGTAAATATAAAATTAAAGGTTCCATATTCATTTACCAGGAGTACATTACATTAAAATTGGTGTTCCTCATAGTGTTAGTGACTTCTTTCATTTTGCACATATGCGAAATATTTTCCATATATGTTTTAGTTTTTTATATATGAACATTATATAATGTTATTCATAATCAAAGTCTATATTAAAAAACCACAACATTATTTAATATGGTGTTTTTAAAATAAATTACATAGATTATTAAAAAATAATAGTAGTGTTAAAAAATTGAATTATTGAAAATAAATTATTGGACAACCCTTCATCAGTCATAGAAATTGTTAGAAAACCCTTCATAAGTAATATATGAAATTTTAAAAAATAATGTTTTTAAGAAAAATATACAATTTTATTTTGTAAAATATTTTTCATATGAATATGATAATAGACATATATGTTTTTTTTGAGTGTTCATGAATTGATCTAAATATAATTGTCACAATAATATAATTAACGGAATAAGATCTTTGATACTTTCATAGTCTATAAGATTGAACAACAGGTAATTTCTAGATGAAATTGTGTGCATATTTTTTGATCTAACACATGTTGAATCACCATCTATAATTCATCATTATTAATTATAAGGGATGGCGATTCAAAACCATCAGATTAAAAACTATATACACAGTTTAAGCTATAAATCTCTTATTAGTCATACTTAAGGTAAATTTATCATTTTAAAATGTAAAATAATAATTTCAAATATTGTCTAGTGGACATAGTGATAAATAAGAATAATTCAAATTATGAAACAATAAAATCACTAAAAGATGTAGTGAAATACAATTAATTACTATACCTGAAGAGAAACACGAGATTCTAAAATTGAAATTATGTTGTATGGAATTAAATCTAGTTGTGTATCTAATCTTTGATATAACTTGAAAAAAATAAAAATGGTGCCCATTCCTTGACTAATGAATTTTATAAATGGTAGTTTTATCAATGTGCCTTTATGACTAACCATGGTACTTTTGAGTGTCAAGTTCATATTATTTTTATTTTTAAGTCCCATTTACTTTTTAGAATTGTAAACCATTAGGTGTCATATCTTCTTGTATCTTCATTTCTAGGATTTTACTTGTAGAATTTATCTTATTGTATCTATTTTTGGCACATTGATGAGGATCTCTATAAAAATTTATAAATAGATAAGGTAATAAATAGTTAGGTCGATAAACTTCACAAGAACTAAAATAAAATAACTTGCATGGTAGAATTATGCCTATGTAGTTCATGTGCTATATTAATTTAAGAGTCTTAATAAAAGAATCATAGAAAAAGTTTTTCCTTGTCTAACTAGGATCAACAAAATTACATGAGAATCACCTATGCCCTTATTTAATTACAATATTCTATTTAATTTTTAATAGATACCATTAATCATAAATTTCATAAATGAGGTGTGACTCAACTTGATTTACATTATCATTTTTCTTAGGTATCCTTATTCAAATGTCCCGAGATTATTTTAACAATTAAATGCCCATAGTTTGAACTTACACACTTTTTGGCAAGAAACATTTAAAAAAGAGACTAGAAACAAATACAAATCATAGGTCTAAACATTGAGGAAGAACACACAAGGGTAAAGTGGTAGTAAAAATAAAATAAGATGAAATCAGTGGGCTCACAAAATACAAAAAATGCATAATCAACATGACGAAAAATTACATACAAGTAGAAAAAATAGAATAATATAGAGATAAGAAGAGAAGGGAGGACACCTACTTCAAACAAAATATAAAAATAGAAACTTAAGAAGGAGAGAGGCATATGTCCTCACAAATAATAATAGAGAAAGAAGAAACACATGAAGAAATGATAATAGAATAGTGAACCATGTGCACACATCCATAGTAAAATCATTAAAATAATAAATTGTATAAGGATTATCCATCTACATAATGTGCCCTAATTTTATGTGAATATTTGAGTGAACACACACATGTCATAATAAAATTATATATAACTGAATCACATACCTTGACTTACATATATAAGGGAGGGTGATATATTTACATATGTCGATCCATAAGTTTTCATTTCATAAAATTTGATATACTTGTTGGTAATGGCGATTTAAAAACAATTACTCAATATGAAGATCCAAAATTTCTCTCTAATGTTTTATTCAACATTGCTCAAACTTTTTACTCTAATATTTTTCACAAATCGACTTCATTTTTTAAAAACTTTGATATATGCCCCATTTTTATAAAAGGAATTGAATAAAATTGTTCATAAAGTTGCTTATCTAAAAATATATATTTACAAGACCCATGTTTAGTTGTAATGTATATAACCAAAACCATTTAAAAATATTAAAAAATAAAACTATATCAAGATATCACATATAAAACTTCATTATATTGGTGATACATTCAATAAAGAAAATGTTATATTTCATTGTGGTGACTAATAATTTTGATTAGTATGCTTTGATTATATATATTCATACCATAGAGGTTCCATGATGAATCTAGTTTATGTGAGAGGAAAAAGGTTTTAAAATTTGTATCATTTTTAACCATAATTTAGATTGAGTAATCCTACTTGGGTAGATAGTGTCAATGATAAATAAATGATAAGTCACCATGGTGAATATCATATCTAGATTAGACAAATGACTTTAATGCACTAAACTTAAACGTATCATATGTTGAGTTTATAAAATTTAGAAAAGATAGTAATGGAAATAATGACTATGCTAGATATATAAATGACATAAAATATTATATATAATTAGTTATGATACTAAAATAGTGATGGATATAGTAAAGTAATAAAATGGGCAAGAAAATAGTTTTTTTAGCAAATGCCAAATTTTAGATATGGTGTCTTTGTCTTTACAAACACTTGTCTCAGCTGGGGATACTTCCATTGATATAACTATCTAGGTTCAACACTAGTGTCATATAAGAAATATCTATACAAAAAGGATGTGACCACATATATGATTTACTTGTGCATTCACCTTTAATTTATTGAATTGAAATATTGGCCATGGATAGTCGCTCCTCATGAAATGCTAAAATGAAAAAATTCCATCTCTAAAGTGACCTTGGGTAAAAATAATATAGTGGGTATACAATGTCAAGATGACCCACAATGACCCTACTGTCAAAGCATGTTCCCTATGTGTTGATTCATGTGTTATCATATAATTTGTGTAAACTAAGTGCAATAGTAACCTATCTTGTATCTTGGTCAATATTACATATTGAATACTCATTTAGTACTTTAGACATATAGTTAGGCTCTTCCTTTGGCTAATATCAAAATAGGGTAGAATAGGAAATCTTTTATTAACTTGATTTTTTCTTCAACGCTTCTTTTGGTCTGATTTCTAGGTGAGGTATGAATGAGGTTTGATATTATATTTATAAAAATCCTAACAACATACAACTTTCATTAAATAACTTAAGCTAACCATTATAATATGTTTCATTTAAAAATTGGATGAATTTGGGACACTAGACACTTGCATTCACATACGATAATAATGTCCACACTATTATCTATCTTGGACGTTACATTAAATGGAAAATGAGAGTAGACATAGGCATATAACTTACATATGTATATGAAAAGTACATTTTAAGAATTCTAGGAAAGATGGGATGTCTATGTCATCAATATAAAAGTCGATATGATTAAGAAATAGGACAAAGGGGCACAATATAGAGAAGATGAAAGGATTGTGTAAGCAAGGCATGTGTATAACTAAGACAAAAAACCAGCATCTGATTTTTCCAAGTGTACAAGACTAAAGTGCTACATAATCACAAAATATCATCTACATTTTCCCTACCTTTAATTTGATAATGAAATTTCTAGTTTACCATAAAGGAATAAGTGTTTGGGTGTGTATTAATACCTTGTCTTTTTTTAAGTTAAATTTATATAATTTTCTAGAGTTGAATTTGAGTGATGTTTTAGAGACTGACATCTTGTTATATTCTATAATGAGTGCATATAATCTAGGTCAAAAGTATGTAAAGTAGATTGAAATTGAAAGAGAATTTTAGGAGTACACTTATGTGTCAATGTAACCACCTTGAATATCAAAAAATTTGTTTTAAAAAATATGTATCATTGTAAATATATGGAACTATAATTAGGATAAATATAGATAAATATTTAAAGTGAATATATCTAAGTAGATAGAAAGAGAGACAGGGAGATAGGTTGGAAGGTACGTGCTCCCAACTTGACTAAAAAGTGAGTTCTCACCTAGTAGTTGATATTACATCAACCACGTAACCCAATGTTACTTATAACCTTGTGATTTTATATGATCAAGTAAAAGGTAAAAAATAGGAAATACTGAGTGATTTAATCACATTAACCATTTCAAAAACGTGAATGAACTAATGCGGAAGATTTTCTCTCTAAAGATCATAAAATTCTATGGGGTATTAATACTTGCGATAGTCTTCAAATCTAAGATGGATTTGGATTTTGTAATATTATACACATGTTGAATAGGATATTCACCTTAGATATGTATCTTTTTGAAACATTTTATAAAAATGTTACAATGTATATAATTCTACCACAAATGTGTATAAGAATCATATAACTATGTGATTTGGCCAATTTAAAAATAATGTTTAAGTATGCAGTAAATGATTTCAAAGCATGTCTCTACTATATATGGATAAATATAAAACTAATATAAGTACCAATGTGTAGGGAATGCTTAAAAATTACACCCCCACTTTAGTCTAGAGATGTTGAATACTAAGTAGGTGTAAACAACATGCTTTCAAAGCATGACCTAATTAAATATATGAATTAGAAGTACTATATTGAATAAATGTAAATAAAATAATTCTAAATCATGCCCCCATTAGACCTAAAATTATAAAGTTGTGGAATCCCAGTGCATACAACATGCACCCACTAATTATTCAAACTAGTATAAGTATTGAATAATGAATAAATGTGGTTAACATGCTTCAAAAGAATGCCACCACTATCATCTGGAATCTATGAAGCTGAGAAATTCATGTCTATATGACATGACCCCACTATAAAAATAAACTAGTATAAGTAATAAAAATTGAATAAATGTGGATAAGAAGCTTCAAAATCATGCACCAACTATAATTTAGATATTTTGAAGGTGTGGATGCCATGTTTATATGACATGGCTTTACTAAGCCTCAAAATAGATATACGTACCAAAAAATGAATAAATGTGGATAACATGCTTCCAAAGCATGCCCCCACTAATATTCCCCTTCTTTGAGTTGATGGAAAAATAGTACCTATAAGTTACCTCTCCTCAAAAAAGTAGGACAACTATAAATATTTGTATGTAACCCTGTAGCATATAGAAAGAACATGTCTAGGAAAATGTCTCATTGAAGAGCATATAACCAATCTGATCACATGAACTATATGACATAGATGCATGATAAATATCATGGCAACATCTAGATAGAAATAGTACAAGATCAACAAGTAATTAAGCACACACACATAAGAGAACTAACATGTAAGTCAAAAAGTAATGGTCCAAGGAGACCATAAATAAGGGGCATGTTCAAATGACACAAAAAAAAATGGACATGATGTAATAAAATTCCCACAAAATAAAGGAATAATACATTAAAATATCCACACAAAAATCAATGACATTTTAAAATGTCCAAGAAGGAAAATCATAGGCATAGCTGTCGCATATAATGGAGAATATTAAAATACTTGAAAATCAAGACAAAATCAAGGAAAAACACTCATTGAAATGTGTAAATAAAAATCATAAAAATCACAATAAACATGTCATAGTGGCCCAGGGATTGAATGTGTTAGTAAAAAACATCATGTAGCATGTGCAAGTACATATGTAAGTTTAAACATGATAATATAGAGTGATCATTGAATCATACAACCTATGTATACAGATCATGGAAGATGCATGCCCCTAATGTCCTCGTGATATGAGTAGATGGAAATCCAAACACCCATAATTGTATTACATATTTATGTATGTCCTCATATGTATGTGAACTTAGGAGTTGATGATATGTTATCCCTTACCATGGAACTAACACATATATGCCAAGGAGTCAATAGAACATGTAGGTGATGAAGATGTTTTTGGATTTTTGATTGGTTTGTTATTTTATTGGTTCATTTAGAAGAGACAAGATCATCCAATCATCTCATCTAAAGGATGATCACAGATATATCCACCCATTTTGATCCTTAAAACCTCAATTTTGATCATTCATGTTATTTTCATCATGATTGGATAGGTTGAAAAGGTACATGTCTTTTTCATCCTCACATATTGCATGTGTAGTGAAATAAGTAATGCTAACATTTTAAACATGTATTAATTTACCTTCATGAGAAAAGGAGATGCTTTGTTGATTTTAGTAAATTATTGCTTGCATTTGGTATATCCAATGTTTTTTCAGTTTAAATGCATATGGAGATGTTGTAGTCATAAGAAAAACCTACTTTTGTAGTAGTTGAGGATCAAAATTAATTAGTATTGTTATGTTGACAAAGGAGGATTTCAATGTGACAGTATTTGTAGATCTTTTAAGTTAAAATGGAGCTGATAAAAAAGCTTTTAGTTGTAATTACTTTTGGTTTGTATAGCATCAATATGTTTATGTTGACAATAAGCACCTCCCATGTATATGGTAATTCATAAATATTGGTGATGTGTGTGCTTTTTGACTATGTACACTTGAATATTTATCATATAATTAAGACCTTATATGGGTTTCATATTAAATAAATTTTGTAAATCACTCATATAAAAATTAGGAACCACACCTTTTTTCCCATGATGCCCATTTGATAATTTATCTCCCTTGTTTGTATAAGACATAACCCTTATCTACTTGCAAGGATAAAAAGTGATTAAGTAACTCTTCAGCAAGCTATAAATCCATTTCTTAGGCTGATAAAAAATTCTCATATTGAATGCCTTTAATAATAGTTTGTTATTTTTTTACCATTAACCAAAACAATGTACATAATTTATGATGTGCTCAAATGGATTTTTATTTTTCCAAAAGATAAGTATATGTGACAATTCAAAACCATGTGGAGAAGGATATTCAAGTATACATTGTGAAAGAGGTTAATTATTCAATAATGTAATGTTTGCATTAGAAATATGGAAAGGTAATTTCATTTGAAGCATATAAACTTTTTTTTAAAGATCCCTAATAGATATAATCATATACATAAGAAATAAATGGGAATGGTGGTGTTTGAGATAGGTTTTATCATTGATTCTAAGCCACCCTTTCTTTTAGATGTAGAGATATGAGTATTATCATGGTCATAGGAAACAAGTACAAGTTTTAAATTTTTGTATTTTGGATGTTTTGGTAATTTTTATTTCTCTTGATGTGCAGTTGTGTGTACCTCAATATGTAGAACCTTATTTTCATATTGATATGGAAGATCGATTTTAATTGAATCACCCATTTCATAAATGTGTATATGCTCTAGAGGAGTTCAATATTTAGGTGGTATCAATATAGGAATGCCTTTAGTTTCAAATTGTATTTATCAAAATTTGAAAGGTTTATTATTGGTAAACATCATTAATAAAGTCCCATAATGTATAAAATTTAGACGTATGTGAAGTTTATATGGATAAATTTAATTCAATCTATCTAAATTCTATCGTAGAGTTTATTATAATGGAATTATTGAAACACTACTTGGAAATTAGTTGAAATAGTTTTACATCACAATGTCATATCAAGTGTAATTTGACCAACTACAAGGCTATGTAAATTTTCAAACCATTTCATATGAATAGCTGAATTTTTAAGTAGATTGGTCCTTATACCCATAATGGTTAAAAATTTTATATTACAAATGTTTATGCCCAATCTATTATCATTGAACACCCTTTTGATTCCCTTATTTTGTATTATCATTTATATGAATAAAGGTAACTCTTAATCAGTAATATATATGGAAGGTAAGTCATTTGGAACAAATGTAACAAGTTTAACATTTGTTTTCAGATCTTTCATGATTTATACAAAATAGGAAAGCTCAATATCATTTAGAACTTGAAATTCAAGTAATATCTCATATACAATGTCCTTATAAACATTATATTGCTTTAGGATCTCAATTAGTGAAATTATAGCATGTATATTGCTTATTTGGTCATGTCATGATATAGATAATAGATATATAGGATTTCAATAGGACTTGCGGAGAGATATCAAATGTTTTCTCTATATTAACAATCTATCATAAAGTGCATGGATTTGGTAAATATTTTTAACAAGACATGTGATGTAGAAAAACATAGAAACTATAAGGTATTGGATAGTGAAATAATTAACAAATGTACTATTGGAAAACGTGATGATAACAAGAAAATAAATCAAAAAATTCTAGTTGGCCTAGCATTTGATCTTAAAAGATTAGGTTCACAAAATGTTTATCCCTAGTTTAGATTAAATAATTCTAATTGGGTAGATAGTGTTAAATATTAAAAAAATTATAGGGCACAAGGGTGAATGTTATAAATATCCAATTAATGTCCTAAACATAGATATACCATATGCTAAATTTATAAAATTCAGATAAGTTATTGATGGAAATTAAAACTATGATAGATATACAAATGATTAGAAAAGAGTCTAGTTAGATTTTTCTAATGCTAAACTAGTGTTAGGTATGGCACATGTAGTAATTATTTAGGAATATAGTTTTGGATAAATCACTAGATGTTAGATCTAGTGCATTTGGCTCTCTAGAAACTTACATCAGCGTAGGATAGTTGCATTCATGCTACTCTATTTATTATATACTAGTTTCATATATAGAATTTATATTAAAATATAATTTGACCATGTATATTCTTTTAGTGTTGTACTATCCTTAACTCTAGTGTATTCATATCTAGGTCTTGGACTATTTTTCCTTATGAAATTACAGAACCCTAGCTTTCAATCTTCAATGTGACCTTAGGGAAAATAGGGTTGTGGTCATATGGTGTGAATCTGACCCACAATGAACCCTCTATTAAATAATACTACTTGTATATATAATACTCTAAAATATGGCCTCGAAATCATGTAGTTCTTCCCTACATATTGCTATTTGTGTGAATCATGTAATGTATATAAAGCAAGTACAATAGTGACCTAGATTGTATCTTGAAAAATATTACCTTATGACTACTCATTTATTACTTTAGACCTGTAACTGGGCCATTCCTTTGCTTGGTATAAAAATAGGTAAGAATAGGAAATATTTTGGTAATTTGAGTGTTTTTTCTATGCTTATTTTAGTTTGATTGTTAGGTAAGGTATGAATGAGCTTTTATATTGTATTTATATAAATATTATTGAGAGATAACTCTCATTAAATTAATTATGATGAACATTTTAATACATTTAATTTTTAAATCGGATGACTTTATGCCATTGAAAAATTGCATCAAGGTAGGACAATAATGTCAATGTTATTATTTATCTTGAACATTAGTGTTTGAGAAAAAAAGAGTAGTCATAGGATCAAAAATTACATATATATAAGATAAGTGAATTACAAGAATTCTATGGAATATTTATGTCTTTGATCAATTGATTTTTTGGAAAAAACTATGTGTATAATTTTGATTCGACCTATTTCAAATCACTGCTTATTTCACCATCGGAAAAATTTATGATGACAAATAATAGTCAGTGATTTAAAATGCATCGAATCAAAATCATACACATAATTTTGATGAGAAATAAATTTCTCATTAATTAATTTGATAACTTAAAATACCTTATACATAGGTCTTTTTCATTAATATAAAATTTATTCAGACTAAGAGATACGCCAAGCAAAAGACAGAGTAGATATGAGGTTTGTGAAAAGAAGGCATACATAAAACTATGAATAACAACTAGGGTCTAAGTTTTCCAAGTTTAAAAGATTTAAGTGTTACATAATCATAAAATATCATCTACATATCAATTGATTATATTAATATATTTATGATGAGAAGAGTTCATATGAAGATGGCACAATTCAATGACAAGGTAATAAGATTCAACTGAAAAGGGAGATCACTCATACAACACCCATATTTAAATATCAATGCATTTATTAAAGATATATCCATCTAAATTGATCTTATTTGGATGTAAACGTACAACATTAGAGATGTCAAGTCTCGGTGTACAAAAATTTGCATGTTAACCAAAACAATATATAGTCATAAACATGATTACTTGACACCTTGTGAAGAATTAAGCCATTCCCATTAAAATAAAAGTGAAATTAAAAGAAAAAAGTGGGTAATTTATTCATAAAATGAAATAAATAAATTAATTTATCTCTAATGTAATTAATTTTGGAGATTAACCCTACTTATAACAAAAGAAATAAAATAAATGAAGGTGATATAAACACACTTTTGAATATCAGTTTGAAAGTAAATGATTGAAATAGATGAATTGAAATAATTAAAAATAATATTAATTATGAAAATCAGGGAAAAAAATTAGTTAAATTTGTCCATCTGATTCATTTTGCTAATTGACAAAACATAAAAATAGTAAAACATGAATAAACATAGAAACTACCAAAAATCTAGATCTAAGGTTACATAGGGACATGAAATATGAGTAAGGAAATGAAATATTATTCATGATAACCTGATTTAATGATTTTTTAATTTAATGGAAAATAATATATTTGGGAACTATCACATACAACAACTATAAATAGGATGGGGTGCATTGATTTGGACTTTATAAGTGTGTAGAATACTTGCGAATACATTCATCAATTTGTAAACTCTAATAGGCATGTAATGGTTGACAAACATAAAGATAATAAAATGAGAATTTTATATGATTTTATCTAACCCAAATAACCCCCAAAATAATCTTATTTTTCCTATATATCCAATACTCCTAGGAGAGACTTGAATCCTACTATAGTTCTCCCACCTAGAGTGATTTATGAAATGTTTATCATTTGAATATATGAATGCATTTATAGTTAACTTGAATAATTGATCATGATTTTTTTATAATTCAATAAAATATGATTTTGAATTAGTTAAGTACTACTTGGGATGTTTGGAATCTTTCTTGGGAATAATATTGATGATTTTCTCATTATGTACTTGTCTAAATAACCGTGTGTATTTAAATTAACAACTGAATTAATAAGTGACTTTAGTGTGAATTTATAGAAATTAAAAAGGGATAAACACATGTTAAGAATCCTAAAAACATAGACAACAACCTATGTGAGGGACTAATTTGAAGGTATTACCATTGGTAGGAGAAGGATATAATTATTAATTAAGGACACATACATTTACCATAATTTGACCTATTTGGAATTTTTATCTCCAATGGAAAAATGTCAAGTTTTTGATTTGATTTATGACATATAGATGCATAATGGGGGTGTTATTAAGAATAACATTTTGATATGTTATAAATGATGGTATTAATAAAACTAGTACATACTCTCTTGTGGGTAGGATAGGGTGAAGTGTAAAAATAGGTATTAATTAAGGTCACGAGTTAATTAAAGATAAAAATAAGAAAAAATAACACTATCAAGTATTCATGACCATATTTAATTTACTGTATATTCATCACTTCTATTTGCAAATGAAACTAATATATTTAAAGAAAGTTATACCTTAGTTTGTAAGACACACTTTTTATCCAAGCTTGGATGTAGTCAAGAATAAGTTTCTTAATGAATAGAATTCAATCCACATGAAATGAGGTCATCATACATTGTGAAACTCACACACAAGAAAAATATAAATAACTTGTGAAGTTTTTTATCATTGTTTTCAAAAACAAAGTACACTAGCACTAGTTTTTATAGTGATGATCATAAACATGGAATGTAGTTACAAACTTAAAAACAAATAATACTAAACTAAATTTTATACCAACTTGGTACCTAATCTATCTGTATATTAAAAAATAACCTTATTTATATATTACAACTTAATATTTATAAAATTTCTTTCTTTTACATTTGATAAATACCAAAAATAGATCTACCCTTCAATGATGGACCTTATATCTATTGAAAGGCTTACATTCACCATCTTATTATTTCTAATTACTTAATTGATTGTATGACCCTTATCATTATGATCACCCAAATTTAATTTATTATATGGAAATATCAAAACCTAATATAAATCCATTAGTATCAATTCCAGATCAAGTCAAATATTTTCTATGTTTCTAGACACAATGAGATAAACAAGGACATTGGCATTCATACTAGTGTTTATATCACTATCTTGTGTCCAGTACTCAAAATTCATCCAAATTGTTAATTATTATAAACCTATGGGTTAGTTTACACATCTTATTTATTTATCTTATTTTACCCTATCCTAAGATATTTTCAAAATGTGTGGTATTAATACAAGTCTATGTCTTATAATTATATGTCTATAAAATAGCTAGCAATAATCTACCAATGCCCATTCAATAAACAATAAAACTAAGTTATTCCATGCTCTACATACATGTTTCCTTGTCAATCATAGGATGAGTCATAAAAAATTCTAAAACATCCAAATAAAAACCCATGAGTGGTATTTTTATAGTTAAAAACTAGATCATTACATGAATATATAAAAGAGAAAATTAAACCATTGGTCGCATACACTCCCATAAAAAGGAAAAATAAATAATATTGAGACACTCCTTAGAGTATTTATTATGTAGGAAATTCTCATTGACAAATAAATGACTATTTGAGTTTAGCTCAACACCATGAGCCAACTCACCCGTTTTTGGCAAAACACATCCTGAGTGTGACGAAGGGTGAAATATAGGGTTTGATCCATAAGTAGATACATATAAAATGTTTTACTAATATAGATACATATGCATAAAGGATATTAAAAAACCTATAATAGTGAAGTTGGCCACAACAAAATCTAACAAATATTACATGTTTAACATTAGTGTCATAGAAAAAATCATATTATCGATGGTTCTATTGGAAGAATCAAAAACATCATTTGAATAATTTGTCAATTGTCTCATAGTCATAAAATTTCACACATGTGCCTTTGTGTAACACTAATCTTCCTATAAATTATAAATCTAATTAAGTATAATTCCTCCTTAATATTTTGATAAATAGAGCATATTTCAAATTTGCTACTTTTTATATTTAGTACATATTAACATTTTAATTTTTAAATATTCATTTATCTAAGATTGAAGTTAGTTGCCTTAATTTATAATATTTTTATTTAGCATTTTTAATAGGATATTATAACCACTTAACCCTTCACATGAAATTTCAGAAAGAGTTAAATATTTGGTAAACCTAAACATTGTGTCTTTTCCTGCAGATCCTAGATTGATTTATAAATTTAAGCTTTCTAAGGTATTTTATTTTTTTAATCTATAGATCTAACTTTAGAAATATCCTATTGAAATTATACTAAGAGTTATAAAATATTGGAATTCTAAAAAATCATTAAATTTAAATGACAGATAAAGAAGCCTTAGCCATCCGTTAAATACAAATAAAATTTTGATTAATGCATTGTTACATGTTACCCAAGAATAAAATAATATACATTCTAAGCATAGTGATTACACGTCAAATAATGGTCAACCCTTAGATGGACCAAATATTATTACACCCTCAATGGAAATGATTATTACCAGGATTCAATTACTAGTTTCAATGTGTATATCAACACTTGTGGTGTTTTCATTCCATTTGGTGGATTCTTGAATCTAAAATATTAATCCCAATGGGTCTATAGTGAAAAATATTATATAAGTTATAAAAAAATATGGATGTTAAGGTTACTAACATTGCAAAACATTATTTTAAATAGCCTCATGATAATGATTTAAAATATGTATAATGTAATCCTCTATCACCTTAAATATATTTACACCTTTACAAACTAGTTTTGTTGCATATAAATTCATGTTATATGATGATAAGGGTGAACACAAATATCATATCCATTCATTCAATAAATCATGCCTTGATATACTTAAAATTATAAACTTTTATTGTAATTATTTCCAATAATCCTAAAGGACTATGATCTAAGAGGGTTCTATGAATTACTAGTTCATTCAGTAAAAGCATTAAAACCCTTAGCATATCAGTTTCTAGAACATTATCCATGAGCATCACTTGAAATATGTCATATGCATAAATTTATATTATCAAACATTAAACAAATGAACCTATAAATAAATGTGTTTTGGGGTATAAAAGAATGCTAGACCAAATGATAAATCCAATGATAAATAAAGAGATTCAAGAAATATTTAATAAAATTTCACTTTTCCAATTACATGAGTCTCTCATTTTCAATAATCTCAAATCTTATTATGACTTATGCTATATTACCCAAGATCAAGAAAATAAACTTGTTTCCTTGAAGGTGATTAAGTATGTAACAAATAAAATTAGTACATATTCTACCAAGATTCATATCAAACCAAGATAGAATATGAAACCTAAATAACCTAAGAATAAAACAAATAAAATGATTAACATAGTTTTAAAAATTACCAACCTCCTCATCTTATTTGATTCACCTAAGATACAATTTAAGAAAATACCCGACTCTCCAGGTTCACTAGTTAAGAAGATTATGGAGTATCATCTCATGTCTCTCCTTCCTCCTATATATTTTCATATGAATTAACCTACACTAAATGGATATGATGCTATTTCACATTATTACTATCACCAAGGCCCTAGGATTATAAAAAAAAAATGGTATACACTAAAACACAATATCTAAGACCTTATTGATAACTAACAAATTAACTTTGATGATCCTCCAAAGGATATTCATTTAAAAGTTTATGTCCATCAAAATCATAATATATTTAAAATTCCATTGAAAAATAATTGTAATAAATACCATGGAGTATAATTGTTATATCATGTGCATCCTCCACTACCAAAATAATATGGTTGCCCACTAGATGGTATTAATTGAAATTATACACATACAACACCTCTTATTATTTATAGACCCTTTATTTCCTTTGATGAAATTGAATTTTTAGATGGTGACTGAAATATCCATCCATTATTTATTCAAACATACATTCACCATTATCCTATACATATAATTATGATTAATAATGGTGTTAGTGATAACGTAACTAACATGGTGTTACTTAAACATTTATTATATACAAATGATGATTTATACCCTCTAACCAAAATGGTTAGAGAATTTAATGAAACATCAATGCACATTATTGATGAGATTATCATACCTTTATAGGTCGGTTTGAAACATTTGGTTCCTACCTTATTGGATATAGCATACATGGGAGTCTTTGATATGTTATTAGGATGACCATCAACACATAAACCCTGTATAGTACCTTTTATAGTACACAAGTTTATTAGAAACATTAATATCAATAGGGTCATCATAGTTTATATAATTCAATTTGAACATACACTTTATAAAGAAAAGTCTATTCCTAGACACCTAATTATAAAATTGATTACAACTAATCACCTATGAAAAGGTAAACATCAGACAACCTGCTTTCTCAGGTATTTGATACTTCATATACATTTTCACCTAAGATATATAGTAGATTCCACAAAATAATCATATACACAATATACATAATTACTAAGATAAAATATACATGTTAAAACTAAAGTTATAATGATGAAACTAGAGAGTGATAAATAATTGATTACATGAACCTCTAATCCTTCTATTAATTATTCATGACCACATAGTCCTATGACACATATGCAAAATACCACTAGTTATAACATTCTATATTCGACACATATACTTATTCAGAAATACCACCAAATTGATGTACATATTCTATGTTTAGATCTACCTATGAGCATTCCTTAACTGGCATCATAGGTTAGACTCTTACTTTTCAAATATTATAAAAATAAAAACAAGTAAAACATTCCAAAAATCTACAAACATTTAAAATTTTAGAAAACATAAGAAGTGTTCAAATAATTCAAAATTATGAAAATATTTAGCATACACATGTTTACTATCTCCTTAACACATTGGTTTTTTTATCATATGTTCATATGTCACATATATTTTACTCTCTATATACACACATATTTCACAAACACTTGATTGTGATATAGGAATACCTAGATACATGATATAGGCACATATAGATGTTGGAAATTTTGGTTCCCAATTATACACATTTTTTTCTTAGCCTTGAATACTTGAGACAAATGGTTCAAATTGATGATAAACCCACTAATATGTCATTATATCCAAGGGAGGGTTTAGCACACATATGGACTGAATGTGGATAATGACTTAGAGGTACTAACAAAGGATATGGTTAGATCCCTATTACATCTGGATCTACCTAAACAAAGGTGAGAGGAGTAAGGGGTAGCTTTATCATATGGATGGAGATTGTAATTTAATCTCCATGTGGAGTTTTGGCACACAAACATAGGTATAACCAGGGTATAACCAAAGATGCACACGCCACTTGGGAAGGGTTATCACATGGAATGCATAAATACACTAAGTCAAACATAATATATTTAAGATATATGTATATATGCTTACAACAATCATTCTAAAAAAATTTCAACAATGGGGTTCAAATGGAATACTACAATTCTAGTCTGTAAATCAAAAAATAAAGATGCCTTTTATACATGTATTTTTTATGTATTTATAGGCACATATCACTAATAATATACAACAACTACATTATTTACAAGGAAGAATAGGGTAGGACCAATTTGGTATTTATTAAAAAATATTGGTGTGGTTTTAGTTTTTAAACAATAAAGATTGTTTCAACATTCAAGATATTACTCATTAACAAAAGTGTTAAAGACTGAGATGGAAGCTAAGGGAAATACTAGGAGTGGTTGACATTTATTGATACCAACACAATGAAAATATCCAAATGATTGTTAAAAATCCTAGAACATACACTACAATTAGAATATCATATACTTTTTCCTATTAAATTCACAAACCCGATGTGCCCTTAAGAGGTATTCAACAACATATTTACAAATCAAATTGCAAAAATGGGTTTATAATCTTAAATATATGCCAAAAATGATAAATAGTGATAAACATTAAACTAGTTATCTAATCAATATAATTTCCCAAACATGTTATTACACTTCATCAATAGGAAAGTGAAAAAAAACATAAGTATTTCATTAAATTTCAAAATAAACCTTACATACATCATTTTTATAGAATGTTTTCATGGGGACAAGCATGGTGATTTTTCTCCTTGTTTAATAGAGGAGACATATTACAGTGCTTTGAGAGCTTGCTAATGGTTGTAATAATACAACCATCTTAGTAAGAGAGACAAAATGCACATATAATGATGGATCCCAAAATTTAAAAGAGCTTACACTTAAAGAGAATAAAAGAATAATTAAAACGTTGAAAAATAGAAAACATCCCTCTTTCTATATAATTTCTTGCTACTTTTGTAATCTAGGAATGTGTGTTATAGTTTGCAATATTTCAAAATTATAGATAGCTCTTAAAATTTGACCAAGATGTTTCAATTATAATATGCTTTTTTCCTTAGCTATAATCTTCATGTCTTTTCATAAAAAATGATATTTGTAACTACCTCTACATGAAATCATGAATATTTGGAGAAAACCCTTAGATTTCTTGGATGAAAATTCATTTTACATAAGATTGAAGAGTAATATTTGCCTTTGGATCTAAACAAACCCTTTGTCTTCTTGTGAAACTACCTAGACATGCCTTTTACCACTCATTTGCAAATATAGAATCCTCTAAGATAGCTATCATTCATCTTATGCATACCAAAGCATAAACTTGCCTTGTAAGGATGGCACTTAAACACCCTAGATCCATGGCCATTTGAAAAATCTTCTTCATAATGGGCCAATTTGATCTTGTAGACTTGTAATATCTTATCCATGGAGTGTTTGAATAAGAAAAAACTTGATAAAATGTAAGACTTAGGTTATTTTTACCTTTTTAATTTTTTGGCTCCAACTTGAATTTTCCATATTTGATTTTTAAGCATTTTGAATTTTTAGGGTTGCCTCCAAAAATTTTGATGCTTAAGATCATTACATTTCACTTTTTATCATTTTGGAGAGATCTGGATCCCATTTACAATTTTGAGCTTTTCTTTGTTTGGGGGAAATTCAAAACTCATCAATACATTTGAAATTTAAAAATTGGCAAATTATAATATGTAGTTATATTTCCCCTAAAAACTTCCTATAGGGAGCTGAGAACTCCAAGTGTAAATTGTGATTTACAAATTTATAACTTGTAATTTGTAGTTGCAGTTCCACTAAAAAGTTCTCATAGGGAATTGGGAACTCAAAGTGTAAATTATAATTTGTGTATTTGTAACATAAAATTTATAGTTTTAGCTCCCCTAAAAATATCCCTTAGGGAAAAGGTAAATTCAAATGTAATTTCTAATTTACACAAAAAAATTGCAATTCATCTCAAAATTTCCCTCAAGAAACTAGTAACTCCAAGGGAAATTTTCAATTTACACAAATGCAAAATTTTAATTAGCCTTTAAAGTTTTACTTTGAACTAGGACCCCACAATTAACTAGTGTTGACTAGCAAGATTAGGAAATCTAAGTGCAATTTCCAATTTACATACTTTTAATATTACAAAATTTCATCCCTCAATGAAATCTCCATACAGATCCTCTTGAGTTGACTTCTTCTATACTGAGTTGACTAGAGGTATTAGGAGAGTAGACTGCACTTTACAAGTTGAATTTTTATCAAGTGTAATTTTCAAGTTTCATCTCCCATTGAAATCTTCCTGGTACTTGGTAACTCTTTATACAGTTTTCAATTTTCCAAAATACAAACTTGCATTTGACATTGAAAGTTATACTTCTAGCTTTGACTACATGTTAATTTTTTTCTCTATCCCATCCTAGTTTAGGAAAACTCCTAAAAAATATTCTTATAATCCAACCTTTTATCTATCCATTATTTTCTTCTCCATGTTATTCTTCACATTTGGCCTTGAAGAAGGAATTTCTTCACTACGTTTTCTCTCTTTGGGCAATTTAGAACTACCATAATGCCTTCTTACATTGGTTTTCAAACAAGACTTCTTAGGAGAACTATATGCTTTCTTTGAAATTTTTGAATGGTCATGATATTGAGAATGAAGTTTTATTTTCTTGTTTAGGCTCATTTTCTAGTTGGGAGTCTATGGTGTTTGATGAAATCATGGCCCCAAAAAATTATTATAGATTAGTTTCAATTATTGTATGATGATAATCCATATTTATATCTTTGCTGATAGAAAATCCATAAGAACAATTCCCAACAATATCCTAAGAGAGATTAACAATATCTTCTATTTGATCATTTTCACATACCAGTAATATTTTGAAGGAAAAAAAGTGGCTCATTCTGAGTATAAGGCTCCAATCTATTGTGGGTTCTCTCTAAAATCATATTTTTGATAATGAGAAGGCCAATATGTAACAATAAAGTCCAAGTATCCTTGGATATATAAATATTTTTCACCAAGAGAAATTAATTACAAATGTTATAAATTATGTAACTTTGCATGGAACATATATAACTCTGCATCTGATGGGAAAACCTCAGGTGCATACTTTAAATTAGGCTCAAATTTGATAGTGTCATGAGATACATCTAGATATTGAAATATATTCAAATATCAACCTAACTAATTGATATCCAATAGGGGATTTTTAAGTGCATGATTTAGGTTAGGCTCATATTTGATTCTTACATGATTATATTGTTTTTTATTCAATAAGGATCCATAAATTACATCCTTTGAATTAGACTCAATCTTGATGGCAACATACTTCTATTGACCATTTAATATCATAAACAACTTGTTTAAAGTTTTCCCAAACATTCTATGCATTAATTCCTATGGCATGTAATCTAATTTCTTAATATCCTAACTAGTATCTATAGTAACAATTTGGGATCTTTTGTCTAGCAATTTGTTGCATCGGGTAGAGTGATCCCTTTTGTAAGGGAATATTGGTGAACTTTATTTTTATAACATTTGTGACACTTCATTCTAGTAAATTGAATGTTATTTTCATGACTAAGTCCAAATACATGTCCATGAAACAAGGCTCCATAGGAATTACATCTAACACACATAATATTTAGATTGTATGCCTCACAACAAGCAAAAAAATGAGGACCATTTGAAACACTCATTTTCTTCTCACTAGAAAAAAGAAGCTTTTTCTCTATGAAATTATTCCCTAATTCTTATGTGTTATTCTTATTTCATGGAATCCCATTTGGATTACATGATCTCCTCCAGCTTCAATGGTCTCCTTTGATAAGATATTTCTAGGAGTATCCTTCTTGTGTAGTGGAGTTTCAGTGAAATCCATGGCAATGGGTATACATTTTGCATAATTTTTCTTCAACAAAGCTTTAGGTGAACTTTTCTCTGATAAGAATTCAAGAACATTACTTCCTACATTTTTATTGTCAAGCAAAGAACACGTGGCTTATTTTTTGCTTTGGGCAGGAGTTTGAAATTTGTCCTCTTTTTAAAAAGCACACTTTATCATGTTATGGGATTCAAATATCTAATTACATATTATAATTTAGCAACTTACAACTTTCATCGTAGCTTCCATTTTCTATTATTCTTTTATTGCATGGTTTACTATGGAATCCAGAGGTTCATTTGCATTTTTTAATTTACAAGTGCAAAATGTACCTCTTATGTCTACCACTTTAATCTACAAACTTTTTATGTGTCACTTGCAAGTTCGATCAACTTCCAATCAATGGATCAATCACCACCATGTATTCCTTAAAGCCACGCATTTTGTTAAAAAATTTCTTTGATTCCATGTGGTAGGTCTGTATGTTGGTGCCCATATATGTTTTAAAGCCTTTGCCTTGTTTAATTCCTTTCCTTGTTTAATTTCTACCTCCACATGGGAATATAATATCTTTTTATTTTTCTATGGGATCAAAAAAATCAAAAATAATATGCAATTTAAAAACTTGGATTTTTGACTTCATTCTATGGCAAACATTCTTGTAGACTCGAGAGACCCATTCTTAATTTTCATACTTCAAAATTTATTTTCGACATCAAAATGTCCACCGAAGCATCTTCTTGTTGGGGCCCTCACTTCACCAAATTAAAAATTTGCCTTACTTCTTTGACATTTTCAAGTAGCTCCCTCATCAGTTGGCATGGGTTTTAATGCCTTCAATCCTCTATTTCCAATGTGGAGATTTTGCTTATGTGGATAATAATTCATCATTCAAATAATTTTCTTTTTAATTTCTTTAATTTCCACATACTCATGTTTTTGTGATGTGGATTAAGACATCTATGGGCCCTCTTTCATAAAACCCCCCACGTGTAATTTTTAAAACTTGTTTTTAACATTGAATACTCCCATCATAATTTTTTTTTATCAAACACCCTACAAGCCTATTAAAGCATGAAAATATTAAATGTTAATGGAAATCGAGACTTCATAATGTTCACACAAGGCAAGAGCAAGATCAGGGATTTTTATGACTTGATGCATATGCAGATATTTGGATGACCCATGTGAGAATAATTATGGATATGGAGTAAAGGTTAGATAAAATTAGGCATTAATATCTTGTTAATAGGGCACAAATTAATCTATCTAATTTTGAGCACTAACAAGACATTTCTTCTTCAAGCATGACACACTATCTTGGTGGAGTATATATTCTTGATCATGATTAATATAGGTTATATTATTTATGTACATTTATCAATTATCATGTTGAGCTTATATACTATTGCTTACACATATTTAAATCCATGTGTACATATTTTCCACTTTACTTGTGTATTAACATATTTGGGAATAATGGAATTTTATTCATATTTTAGTTAAGGATCTAGATTAATAAATTAGTACAAAATATAGTAATAAATACAGTCCTAATTTATGTAGCTATTTATCTTTTTCACCTTTATAAAAATAATAATAAATGAGAAGAAATATGACTTAGATAGAAAATAGATTGAGATGGCTGATAAAAGGGTTAAAAATGGTTGTGATTGGACTAAGAAGGTGTCATAAACCTAAATCTAGATTTCATTAGGTGAAGGATAAGAGAAATAAAAAGTGGATGCTTTGGTGTTATTATTCATTCTTGTCATTATTGTCTAAACTAATCACAGAGACCTAAAACTATTTGGGTAGTTTTGTTGTGATTGTGTGATCATGCCTGTGAATAATCTAACCCTGATTGTTGACAAAATATATTATGGAGATGTTTTTTTATTGAAACCCTAACCCTCCATCATAATTTATAAAAAGACATTTGAGTCACTTGATAAATAGGGGGGTTAGTGTGAAATATGTATTTAACATGCAATCCACACCCCTTGTGTGGGTACACTGCCTACATACCAATACATTGAAGAGGGATCAAGCCATAAGTATTTATTCCCCTATTGTTCTTTGTGTAATAGTGTGATATAGATAAAAATTCCAAATTGATAGTGTTTGAGGTGGCTAGTGACTGGTATGAAGATTTGAGTAGGTTTGCAACTATATTAGGTGACTATGTGCAAAGAATAGGGAATTTCGCCTTAGTTATTTATTTGTATTCTTGCTTGCTTTGTAGGTTTTTTCAACTCCCTTTGTAAATGAGATTTGAGTGGGATTTTATAGGGAACAATTGGTCATGTGTCACATGTATTCCCACTAGACTAAACTAACTAAGGATAAGGACCAAATGAAATTGGCCATTGGGGATCAAAGTGAAAATAGAAAAGACCATAAAAAATGGGACACTTCTCTATAGGGTGATATATTCCAAATGGATCACTATTGTCTTACAGGTACAGGACCTAGGGGAAAATTATTGGCATAGGGAGGACTATTTAGCTGAGGTAGAATGACCACTTAGAATGTTTTGAATGACTGGCGATGAACAAAAAGGTGTCTAAAAGGGTCATAAGAGCATGAAAAAATGACCTATGGATGGGGTGTCATAAGCCACACTCAAAATACCAATTTAGACATTTTATATGAATACATTTTCCACCCCCTTTATTCTAGTGATGCAACAAAGTGAAATACTACAATAAAGGAAAAATAGAAAGTGTACCTAAACTTACCTTCAAGGATGAAGCCCATGAGGATGTGTGATGTTGAGTGTGCATATAGAGAACACAACTTGAAGTATAAATATGTAAGAGAGAACAATGATTATATCAATTCTTACTAGACATGCTATGTATAATATAATAATGTACAAAGATTAGGTAAAAGAGAGAAGAAGAGAAAGGAATGAATACACCTCAATGACTACACAAACTAATTCAAAACCTATTTTAATGTTTAGTGATGTTAAGTGATCCTGAGTATGTGATGCACTAAGAGTAATATGATGAATGGAGCTAATTTCTAAATTCCCTAAGGGTGGTTCAAGAATAAAAATTTTATCCCTTTGGCTCCATCATCGTCCACTATGTAATAAAGTTATGTGATCATGAATGTGTTAATTGATGTTTGGACTTTCTGTTCAATCCCTCTCAGTAAGTGGAACAAGAATACAAAGCCTAGATAATCCTTTCCCTCCATCATTTCCCACTAAGTCTGAAATATGAATTGATATCTATATGAATGTGTGTTGTATGAGATGGCTCATGAAGCTCATGAATGATCTGTAATCTGACAATGTCATGTGGATAGTTAAATGTATACTAATAACTAGGCCAATGTTAACCACTTTGAAAAAGGGAGATTAGGATCGTATGAAATCCACTTCAAAACTAAGAATTAGGCTTATATAAAATCCACTCTAAAATAATGCCAACCACCTATAGATATCATAAGGCATGAAACTACTAAGAATACCTAGGTAATATAATGAACTAGAAATAAAAGAAGACAAATGTGTCATGCACATTTCTGCCAATCATTGATGTCTATAACATGGATTCTAATCTAGAAGTTGTACTAACTTCCCAATCTAAAAATGGAATCAAGATCCATCATGCCATGTATTATGCCCCCTATATTTGGATAATTTGAATAAAATTATACTAAAACTACCCAATTTAAACTAGACTATAGCTAACAAAACTGTAAATGACCTTACCTTTCTATCCATTTATAAAAATTCTAGGTTTTAGGATGTTTAGACAAGAGTGCCAAAAAGTGGACACTTTGTTGTAGGGCATTATATTTTGAATGGGGAACTCTTGTCCTTTACTATTTTTTATTATCATTCTATATTTGTCACTATTTTTCTATTATGTTATAGATGTTTTTAATTTTTATTTCTATTTTGAGTGTTCTAAACACTAATTTTGACCAATACAAGGTTGTGATCTCTATAAAAAAAACCCTTTTTGTTTCCCCCTCTTTTGAGGGTAGCAATGGATACCCTACAATGACTAACCTTAGAATAAATATCCCTACAAGTGTGTTATGACATTAAATACATGATATAGTAATGGTGATAAGAAAATATCTCAAGATATAGCATAATTTCTATTGTAGATTGTTAGATCAATATGGGTATGCCTAGATAGATTTTATAATGTCATAACATGTGTATTATAATGAACTAAAACTAGAAATTTTATTAGTTTTGAATGAGGGATGAATCATTATATCCATCATGGCATCCAATGAGGTAAGATAATGCATGATGTGGATCATGGCATTGTAAAAAAATGAGAAACAAACAAGAAAACAAGAATTAAGGAAATAAACAAGAAACATAAAAAAGAGGCCAAGTGTCTAAGAAAACAAGGGTCATGGGAACATGTCACTCAAACTAAGAAAGTAATAATACAAGGTATGTTCAAATTCCCACGTACACATACAATTACTAACAAACAAGATTAGTGTTAGGGCCATAAGCACATACAAGAGTACAAGCAAAGGACATTGGAAAATGTCCTAAGGAACACACAAGTGAAAAAATAGGATGTAAGAAATGTAATCACATCTATATACTCAAAGTAAGAAAGGAACACATGTAAATTTTGGAAATACAATCACATCTAACTAATCAAAGAAAGAAGTGAAAGTATGTAAAACATGCAGTACAAGACTAGGTAGATGCTAAGAAATACACAAGTGTTATAGAATAGTGAGTGTCAATCTATTTAGTCTACTAAGTAATGTACATTAACATGATAACTGGAATGTGTGGTGTAGGAATGTCATAACCTAGATGGTGTGGTCATGTATAAAATGCCCACGGTGGGTAGATATGTCGATGTATGTCTCAAAAGTAAAAGCTGGATGCCCCCTCAATAGGTCAAGTGAAGCAATCAAGGATCTAGGTGTCGCTACACACATTCAAATAAGATCAAGTGAAGAATGCTAATGTAGATAAATTGATAAAGAATAGCGTAAAAGAGAAAAATATAAGTCTAGCATGGTAGTATAAATGTAAAGCATGAATAATGCATATAGTTGAAAAGTTTTAAGTGTTTTGAGTTTTTTTTTTTTTTTTTGTATTTTGACATGTTATATTATTTTTAGTATTTTGAAATATTGTATTATTTCTATTATTTTTAAATAGGCTATGTATAAGTAATCATAAGGAAACTACGTACAAGAAAACAAAAATAAACTATTTACACGTTGAGAAATTATGTACAAGAAAGATTGAGAAAAAATGATACTAACTGATGAGTCTCATAAGAGACTCCCTATCAAGATGTCCTATATCAATGAGAGGGATCATGCATAATGGAAGGGTTGAGACTATGACTCTAAAAGTTATGTATGTTATAAGTGTTTTGAAATATCTATAGTGAAAACCAACTATGGGGTCCCCCTATAACTCTAATAAGTGGATGCAATTATGGGGCTCTTAGGGACCCATATGGTAGTAGAAGAAGTTCTCTAAAAAACAATTCTATGTGTAGAGGCATGAGACATTAATGAGGCTACCCTAGGTGTGAATATTATAGCTAGAAACTATCCTGAGTCTTGAAAATATCAATGATGTAGTCATCACTCTAAGAGTAGCCTCTGTGGAAGTGTATGAACTCTTATTGCTACTGGGGGATGCCTCAACTATGTCTGAATCTCAACTAGAGGTAGAACTGTAACTAGTGGAGGAGCTGAAACTTTATCAAAAGGGGTGTTAACATGAGCGAGAAATTTATAGCCATGGGTTTAATAAACCTGCCCATCTTGATAAACATGGGTGATAACATGTTCAACATGATCTAGTATAGGCATAGAGATGGTAGTATGTGAAGGATAAGATCTATAAAAATCATGTTTGAAGTGAGGAAGAATATATATAATTGTTAGTGTTTTCTTGTGCCTAGTATTATAGGGAGGTACTCAAAATTAGCCAAAGAGTTATATACATCCAGGTGGAAACCATGTATGTTAGATGAAAAGCATGTAATTGGAGTTATAAGTGGTATATAATTACGATTATAAATAACATTAGATATGAGAGATAGAAAACAAGGGATACATAGTATGTAAATGTTCATTAATGGAGAAAAATGTTTGACTTGTAACATGACACTTTTAACACACACACACACACACAGAGAGAGAGAGAGAGAGAGAGAGAGAGAGAGAGAGAGAGAGAGAGAGAGAGAGAGAGAGAGAGAGAGAGAGAGAGAGAGAGAGAGAGAGAGAGAGAGAGAGAGAGAGAGAGAGAGAGAGAGTATGTACAAGAAATAATGAAACCTTGTATCAAAGAAAAGTAAAAATTATTATGAAGTAAAGGGATCTTGTTATTATTATAAATAAATTTATTACTATCATCACATATTATAAAAAGTAAGCATGAAAAAGAAAGAAAGAAGCTTTGCATTAACATATAGTAAACTATATCATTTATATACATGATAGGACCAAGTATGCGCACCTTATTGTTTGTAATAAATGTTTTGAAATAAGTGAGATCCATTTTTTATTTTATGTGAAATCTGATTTAATTAAAAAAATTTAGAAACATATTGTTAAAAATCAGCAAGGAATTTTTCCTAGGGTTTTTAGGCACAAGCAAAGTATGTTGGGTTCACCAAATATTTTAATTTATTTCAGAATACTGGAGTTTTGTTCTTATTTTAGTTAAGGGTCTAGGTTAATAATTTATTATAGAATATATAAATAAATATAGTCCTAATTTGTGAAACTATTTATTTTTTTACGTTTCTAAAAATAACTATAAATGAGAAGAAATATAATTTATCTATAAAATAGACTGAGATGGCTGATACAAAGGTTAAAAATGGTTGTGCAAGACTGGGAAGGTATCATAAAAAATAATCTAGAATTCATTGGTTAAAGGATGGGAGCATCAAAAAGTGGATGCTTTGGTGTTCGATGTTGTTGTCTATTCCTACCACTATTGTCTTAACTAATCTTATAGACTTAAAACTTTCTAGGTAGTTACATTATGCCTATGTGAGTGTGTTTATTAAAAATTGAGCATTATTATTGATAGAATTTGTTTTCGAGATAATTTTATCTTCAAAAACCTATCCCTCCATAACACTTTATAAAATGACATTTTGAGTCACTTGAGAAAGAGGGGGCTAGAGTGAAAGATGTACTGAACATGTAATCCAGACCCCTTGTGTGGGCATGTTGACTACATATCAATACTTTGAAGAGGGATCAGTACATATGTAGTTATCCCACTTATTATTCTTTGTAAACTAGTGTGATGTAGATGTAAATGTGAAATTGATAATATTTGAGGTGGCTAGGGACTAGTATGAGTATTTTTGTAGGTTTGTGCCTATGTTGTGTGACTATGTGTAAAGAATAGAGAAGTTTGTCTTAATGATTTATTTGTATTCTTTCTTTATTTGTAAGTTTTGTCACCTCCATTTATAAATGAGCTTTGAGTGGGATTTTATAGGGAAATATTAGTCATGGGTTAGATGTGTTAGCACTAAGCTGGCCTAATTAAGGATAAAGACGAGATTGAAAATAACTATTGGGGCTCAAGTTATAAATAGATAGGACTGCCAAAAATGGGACACTTCTCTGTGGGGTGCAATAGTCTAAATTGTGTGATCATAATATGTAGGTTTGGGACATGAAGGAACAAGATTGGCATAGGGAATATTGTTTGGCTGAGATGAAATTATTATTCATAACGTTTTAGATGACTAACGATGATCAAAAAGGTGTCTACAAGGGTTGCAAGAGCATGCAGAAAGGGACCTTTTGGATGGGGTATTGTAAGTCACACTCAAACTACCAGTTTGGACATTTTATATGACTAAAAACTTCATATTTTATTTATTATGACATTTTTTAACAAAGATATGTAGGAACTCAAATGATATGCTTAGGATGGTTGCTTATAATTTAGTTTTTCATATTATCTTTTCACTAAGTTTCTTTTCTTTTTTTAAAAAATATTATCTTTATTATTGAACATTTTGAATATTTCATTTTATTGTTAATTATACATTTAAATATATGCCATTTAATTTAGATTGTGTGTCATTTTAGCATGCCCCTTGTATCAGGTATCTTTAGACCATATTTTTCTTTATATTGATTTTTGTGTCCTTGATTATTTGTTGATAATGTATTGCTACTTTTTATATGTTTCCATGATACATATCATGAATCTCATGGCCATATGTGATCACATCATATGATATTCATTGATAAATGTTTTGAATCATGTTACTCATATATGTTATATGATTCATACACATACTATATAGTTATATTACCCTTTTGAGCTAAGGTTATTCCCTGATTGTATTTACCCAAACTAAAAGATGGGGAATATCATTAAGGGTATGTCATAAAAATCATGACCTCAAAATTTACAATTTTTTCATATTTTAATGGGTGTATGTCATAAATACATGACCTCAACACTTGTTCATTTCTTATTATCTCCATATTTTAGTGGAAATATTTCATCAACACATGAATTCCACATTAGCATAATATACAATACAATCACATGATTTAGATATACACATGGGGTAAGAATTTTTATACATTGCACATAATTTTATTACATTTTAAATTTTTTTTTCATATTTTTTAACAAATATAATTCAATTTTAGAAACATTAGAATGCATATACCATGGTATTGTACAAAAAAATTTAAATTTTACCAATTATCTATCTAGCTTATCATCACCATTAAGCACTATTTTACGCCAAGAGGTACTGTTATCAAACCTTTTCTTTGTAAAGTACATGGTTCTACTTATAGGTTGAATTGACTTAATCATTTGACATCACTAGATTTATATATGACGACTTGACTAAAATCACTCACCCTCACAATATTATATATTCACACTTGAGTTGTGCGATTGAGATTTAATAATCTTAATTTTTATTTATCAACTCATCTTTACATAGGATTTGGAGAATTAATACCTTCCAATGTTCCTCTTCAAATATACAAGGTTTAAAATATAAACATCTATCAAAATCCACAAGGAAACATCCTTACCAAGTTAAAGTACTAATGGGAAATATGGTTTCATTGACAAATAAGTGTACTCCTTGCATTCTCTCTTTCATTTCAATAATTTAAATCATTTCAATTTACATATTATATGGATTGATTTATACTATAGCATGCTCTTGTTTGTAGGTTATACAATAGAAAATAATTAAAAGTGGACTGAAATCAAAGCCAAGTAATATTTTACACAACTATGTGCAAACTCATTTCCTTTCACCTTCTAATTTCATCTTTATGAATTACTAAAATGTAGTTTTTATAACATATCGGTATTTTACATTTGGAAAATACCAATAAGACTCTACCTTTCAATTCTATAATTTCCTACTAGCAAAAAAGGATCATATTAACCATCTCATTGTGCTTAATTTACTCATTTATAGAATGACCCTTATCCTTATAATGTCCTTTATCTCTTTTATTTTACATCCAACTCA